>VWYI01050274.1:0-80708 GCA_013399455.1 Anthoscopus minutus
AAAAGAAAACACAGAGGAAACCAAGCCCAAACTCAACACAAAGCCAGCATGGATACAGAAAAACACAACACCAAACAAAAATACTAAGGTCATTATTCAATTGTTATTGAAATTTAAGAGGAAATACATTCAAAAGTTTTCATTTGAGCCACATACTGCTCCAGTACAATGAAGTTAGATGTTCTGTTGGTATTACACAACTTGTATCAAAAATAAAGATTCCTTATTTGGATTCTAGTTATCATTCAAGAACAGGGATTTTTAAAACAATCAGTAATTAAAAAGTGAATCCTAGCTTTTACCAGTCTAGTTATGAAAGAAAGAAATGGTTGAATGGTTTGTTACTCCTCATTAGAGCAGTAACTGCCTGTGCAGGGTTCTGCATCAATTAAGCCTAGAAAGAAATCCTCATTTTACAGCCACCTTTGGCAGTCACTTAACTGGAAACAAAACCACCAAAATACATTTAATAATGTAAGAGTACTGATTGCCACTGAAGAAGAGTTAATAGAAGGCATTTCTGTTGCTAGGTTTCCAATAACAGCCAGTCATTCCCTAGCTTAAAATTACCATAAAACAGACTTTACCATTACTTTCTCTGTTCACTTTAGCAGTAGGCAGCTTATTTGTTAATTACCCTTCATGTCACTACTTCATCATCTTTTGCATTCTTGTGTCTTATCTAATGTCTCCTCTAACAAGGGAGAAAAAAAAAAGATCTGCTTATTTTGGAGGCAGAATATAGCAATTCAAACAGAAATAAAATGTAAGACCATTCCCTATTAAGCAAATTTTTAAGTTTAGATGTGATTTTCAACAGCAAGGCTACAACACATCATCAGAAAATCATGAAAGCCTACGATTCTTTTAGCAATAACAAACAAAATTCCAACCACATTTGCTAAAGTAAGACGTAATATTGTCAAAATGTTTTTACCTCAAGTACTAGCCAGAGCTGTCCTCCCACATATTGATCTGCTTTGTAAAACATCCCATAAAATCTAACAACATTAGGATGATTGGGAAGAAACTGCAAAATATTATATTCAGCTTCAATTTCTTCATCTACATCCTAAATAAAAACACAAACATACAGAACATATAAAGACAGTGGCTCCACATAAAGCAAGAATGAACTCTCATGGATAAAGGAACAAATTTTTTCTTAGTTTGTACTTTTAAACTGTTTTACTCTAATGCAGCTGAAATTACACTACACTGGACATTTAATGCATAGAGAATTGTGCCACTTGTGTTGTTCTTACATACAAAAAAGTGAAGCTCATGTAAATCAAGCAGTTGTTCTTCAAGAATTCTTTCAGTTCATAATGTACTTCACAAGAAAATTAAAAATTATACTTAACTCTGCTCAGTTGTCTAAGTAAAAAATTCACACATGTATGACTTTTAACCTGTTTTAAATCATGCATGTTTTTAACCTGTGAGCTAAATGTAAATACATGAACCTTTGATTTCTTCCTTTTTCTATGTTCATCAGATAGGACTAAACAGAGAACAATTTCACTAAGCCTCAAAGGGGCCATCAATAAAATCAAATACATTCTTATGATGAAAGACATACACCAGAAACAGAGAGACAAAACAGCCATCCATGAAATAAGAAAAGGTTACTAGGTATTTGAATTCTGTGACAATTAGAAACTGTTTATACCAGCACACAGGCTGGTACACTCAGAACAGTGCTTAAGTGCTGAAACTTTCCTCATTTCTGCACAGACTTGACTATTAGAAAATTTAAGCCTGTGCCTTCCTCAAATCTATACAAGAGAAAATCACCATGAATTTCATTAGTGGCTGATGACAGAAACATAACATTTTTTAGTAAATATTTTAGCCCAGCTGTCATGGTCAAAATCCAGCTTGATCCAACCTGAACAGCTGCCAGTTAAATTTTCCATTGAAAACTAGGGCCTTAGTTCTCATGGGAAGCTAGGCATTTAATATCTACTAAAACCAGAGCTGGCACAGAACTACCTCTGAGGATCAGGGATGAACTCTTCCCTTTTTATCTTAATTATTGCCTCACACTACTATCTACTTATAAAAGGTAACTCTAAAATATTCTGAAGTTCACAGCGCTTCTATCATGGGAAAAGTAATTTTTTAAGGGAATAAACAGAATAAAACAAGAATATTAAAGTTAACAGCATCTTGTATTTTCCCTGGTACAGTGGGCCTTATGAGGAATGCCTCTGTGCCTTCTCATAATTTGCATGCTCCAAGCAAAGATAACTTAATTTGTAGCAGAAGAATTACACAGACCTAAAATAGAAACTAGGCAAATGCTGTCCTCAAATAAGATGATGAAATTCTAAGTTGTCATTCAGTTGCTGGTACTAAACTCCTGGAAGTGCATTTTGTAAAATTGTTCACTTCTGGATGTTCTCAATATCTTACACATGTGATTTACATTTCAACTCTAAGAATTCTTTTAAATTCACACTGAAGTTACAGTTTAACATTTTTTACTTACACTGACAGGATCCAGAATCTTTACTGCTGCCAAGCTTCCATCTTTCTTATTAGCAACCTTATAAACTTTACCATAAGTACCTTTCCCAATAGTTTCTATAATTTCCCAGGTGTCTGAGGGATCGGCTAACGATTCTAGTCCAATCATATTGGCATTATATTGAAAGAATCCATACAATGGCTTCCTGGAAAATAAAGCAGATATACATACAGTGGGAAGTCCTAAATAGCTCAGTACTAGAGAAGGCATAAATAAAAGAAATAAAAGAAATAAAAGAAATAAAATATTATTCTAATTTAAGAAGAAATACAGGTAGAATCTCAAATGAAAAAGAATAGAAATGTAAGATCACTCAATGGAAAGAAAACACTGGAGACCACTTCTCTTTCCTTACTTTAGTGTATTATTTGCTTCAAACATTGGCCCATATGTGCACCATTCTAAACACATTTTAACAAGTTCTGACAAAATCTACCCTTCCCTCTATGTACACTCCTTCAATGGACATTTCACACAACATACCTCATGAAATTAGTTCCTATTTCTGGTTTTAAAAAGCTATGTCAGTGCTTTTCCATCAATTTGTGTAATTCTCCCTGGAGATTGCCAGACAGGCATTCAGTAGGTATAGCATCATATATGTCTGATATATATACAACACGGCTACACACAGCTAACAGAACTGGGCTGGCTGGTATCATAAAATACAAGCCACCTTGAAAATGGGCAACAGGTACATCACTGGGGTGATCTGTCACTCCTGAGATGTTTCTCAACAATGGCACTTGTCTCTCTCTCTGTATGCCAGTCAGCGTGTGTTAAGGTCTGTCACACTGGCTGATCACCTCCATAAGATCTTCAGGTCAGTGCTGTTTCCCCAGACACTCCTGAGTGAATCCTGCAGCAAATAGACCACTGCAGCCTATGTAAAGGGCTCCTTCCCACCCTGGAATTACATACATGATAAGTTCTGGTGATTAAGAAAATAACAACATCATCTCAGAATTTCATGTAAAGTATTGAGAAGATACATCTTGTCCCTGAACTTGCATTAGAGAATGGAAAGATGACATTTAAGATGGTATTAACTTAAACTTTCTCTAGTAATCATTATTAGGGAAGCTCACTGGTTGATGGCTTCTCTGAGAAAGAATTTTTTTTTGCCCATTTGATGGTTTTCAGTAGGATATTACCTATCTGTATGCTTAACCAGGAGGTGTACAGTCCAAGTGTGTCTGATTATAAGAGTGTGATCGTGACAAAGGCAACTGAAAACACCACCACTGACTGCAAAAAGTTCCCAGTTTTTGGAGATAGATCAACAAGCACCTCAAACATACACTTTAACTAAGATCTGAGCCATTTCTTTCTAAGCACACCTGATATCTCCATATCTGCCTGAAATAATTTTAAAAGCTTACTGTCTTACCTCTTCACCATTTCTAGCATCAGTGACAACTAGAGAAAACCTCTATTTCCCTTCTTGGTAAACCTGTATTTGCACCAAAGCTGGTGCCCAATAATATATGAAATTGCTTTGGTGGTCTTTTCACCAAAATAAGGCCAAGAACAAAAAACAAACAAAAAAAAAAACAAAAACAAAAACAAAACAAAACAAAAAAAAAAAAGAAAAAGAAAAAGAGGAGTGAGTTAAAAAAAATCTAGAGCCAATATCATTTATCTGCTATAATAATGTGAGTTATTAGGACAGTTCCTCAATACTCAATCTAACACAATATGCTGCAAATAAAGAACAGTATTCTGAACACATAAACTTAGTACATCAACAGAGAAGCAGGTGAGATGAAAGACTTCTCTGAAATTAGTGAACAGGCTGTACTACATGCACTGAAGCAGGAGCTTCAGATATGGAGCTCCTGATAAACCAACCTCAAGAACACGGTTTGCTTTCAGTGTGGGTGTGGTGGAGAATACAAACGTGGGAACAGTTGCACCTCACAATAAACCCCAAAACAATGTACTGAACACATGGTTTTAATGCATTAGGTGAAACACTAAAGACATTCATATGCAAAGAAACAGAGAAGAATAGACTGGAAGTAGCTTTGATACAACCTTACAAGGAAAACAAAGCCAGACTGATATTTACTTCTCTGTCACTGTAACAACTAACCTATCACACAGATTTGCCAGAAATGTACAGCACTCCTTGTACCAACATTATATTATGATATGTCCCTCTAAGCAACTGTTGAGGATAAATATATTTTCCTTAAAAAAAAAATATCTAATGTAATTGCCTGCTCTTGTTCTGAAAATTATAACCCTTAAAATGGTACATCCAAATTTAAAAAAAACATTAACACTTCTTTGTACCCAAAGACAATATTAGCAAAATAAAATCTAATGCAAAACTTTTACAGATGGAGTCACGATGGAGAATGAAAGAAAAATGTTAGTGAGCATTTCTGTGCATTGTGAAAACATGGCAGCATTTACAGACAGCATTACATGAAATCAAAGATGTGAAAGATGTACCATAAATCTCTTCTGTTTAAACCAAAACAAACTCTTCTTGAACTCAAGTAATATCTATCTAAATAAGGTTCTACACTTGTCATTAGTAAAAGTGCCTTTTGCATCTATGACATCATTTCATTCCTACAATATCAGTCTTTTTTTACAGTACAAAAAAGCAAAAGAAAAATATCTGCTATTATTTTCAATAATATAAAATCTGTATTTAAAAAACCTGAAACCACCACAAAATGTAAATATTATGGAAAATGGCTGAAGTTGTAAAGTAAGTTTGCACTTTTCTTTTTTAATTCCTGATTTGTTAAGCTTCAGAAAATAAGACATCTTTGTTTTAACAAAGGCTGCCATTCACTTTTTATTTATACAGTGAAAAGTTATATATGAACACAACCACTTCTGCAACAATCACACATTCAGAAGATCTTAACACTAAAATACTGCAGCTGAAGTTATTTAGGAAGGAACTTCTTTTACTCCCCTCACATCAGGCCCCACACATCTCTGGGCTTTGAAATTATGTACAGAGTGGCTTCTAGCTGTAAAAATGTATCAGTACCTTCCCCAGAAGAACCCTCAACATTTCAGAGGCATACCAATTACGAGTATTTCTGCCATCAGTCGGAGAAAACTTCTCAGTGGTTAAATTTGCTCCTTGTAGGCAAGCAAAATATCCCACACCAGATGCTGAAAAATTACACTTCAACAATTAACTCTACTGGATATGGAACATATTACACAAAGCTATTTGGGACTGCATATGTTTATCCAATTTGAAGCATGACTACATGCCATCAACAAGCCCCTAGCACTCTACCCTGTTTTGCATACTTGGGAAATAACAGAAGGAAAGCACAAGGACAACCTGATGGAGTCTACTCAAGCTGCTCCAATGCTGAATTAAGGACAAATAGCATGATTTTTTTCTTTTAGGGATAGATAACTTAAATCTTGAAAAAGATGACCAACAAAGACAAACAATAGGATAAGACAAATATTTATTAATAGGCTTCAGCCATTGACACTATTTCTTTCTTTTATCCATGAAAAGAGATATTCCCCATCAAAGTAAATTTCACGATTTTCTCATAACACCTGACTTCTTCTATTTTGCAAACCTTTACCATCAGAACAAATTAAATCAGATCAGGCATGACAGACTAACTTAAAACAGCACTCGGACAAATGTGCAAGCAATATTTTTCTACTTTTAAAGAAAATATTTCTCTCTAAGGTCAACATTATAATCAATGACTGCATATTATCATCCCTTAATAGTATCCCGATGACAAATAGACTACATTAGGTATTAGGTATATCATATAAGATATCATAAAAGAAGTATAGGTTACAGACAGTGCACAAATAAATTTTCCATCTGTGAACCACAGCCTTTTGACTGTATTCCATGGCTCTAAAAAGCCTCAGAAAAGCCATTTGGAAAAATACGTGGTGTCCCAGAAGTTCTACTGTGATATTCACCTAGGTTGTGAAAACAAAACAAAAATATCCAAATTCTATATGCAGATTTTGTTAATTAAATAATTACATCTGGAATAAAATCAGCAACTTTTTCTCCCAAATTTATTATCACAGCTTTCTTCCTCAAAAATTATAGGAAGAAAAGGAACTCATAAGCCAGAGAAATAGCTTTACAATTATTGTTCTATTTTCACTATCTCCTCTCTCAACTCCTACACAACAGTGATTCCCTTCTGCATTCCAAAATGCACCCTCTTCTAGTTTACAGCAAGATGCATCATCCATAGAATTTTTATAATTAATAAGAGTCTCAGTTTAGCCTGGTGCTTTCTAACAATCATAATATACAGTATTAGACAGTTCTGAGTTCTCTTACAGCTGTTAGGGACATGATAGCAATACCAGCCAATACTAGTGAAAGTAGTGAAAATACTGCTTCCATACAAGTAATTCATGGACAGAACTCCTTTCTGCAATGTTCCATTTGCCTTAGCCCTCTTGTCTCTCTCATGAAACAGCTGGGTTATGCACTTCTGGCATTTACAACACTGTGAAATAGTAAGAATGGCATATGCAAAAGTAAGGTATCTGACTTTTTGTAGAGAACTCAGTATTGGTCCCACATCAAATTATAACTCCTTGGTAGAAGAATTCAGAAAGTAAAGTTGACATTATCAGCTACAGCCTCACCTAGCCATGACAGACCTTATTCTGCTGGCTAGTAATGGTCACACACAGACAGCTACCTCAGAAGCAATTGTTAGAGGAATTAATGAACCAACAAAAGGCACAAGAAAATCAATAATCAGAACAACATCCACTGCTACTCTTCTGGTATTTCTCATTGGCTAGGTTAAAACAAAGAGAATGTCAATATCTTGAAATGAAGCATACCAAAATGTATCAAGACTCCATCCTATATAACTATTCTCAGTTGGACTCACAGACTACAGAATGTGCTGTGGATAGGTTTTTTTTGGGATAAAAGCTAGTGATGGAAGAAGATTAAGGAGAAGGATAAAAGAATGTTCAAAAGCTATTATTTATGCTACAAAACTTACAAACAAAAAATGAACTATTCTTTAGCTGATCACATATTATCACTAGGCAAACATAAGGGCCAAAACAGGACTACCAGAATAGAACTGCTGTTATTTATAGATGAAAGGTAGATCCCTGAGAACACTCCAGCTAAATCCTGTTCACAGAACAAGCCCCACTTGAATATACAAGCCATGAAATCAGCTCTGGGTGTTCAAAATTGAAACTAGAGAGAATGTAAGTGAGAAACACATTCTCGCTTTCCACGTGTTCTAACTTAAACTTCTTAATGCTCTCTTTGTCTACATAAAGTCCTTTAAATTCAGGAGAATCTTCATTATTTTCTTTTCTTTAGGTTCCTTTGTACGGATGGACTAGATCCTCTAGTCTTTTAAACTTGCAGTATTAACCATAGGGCCAGAGCTGAGTGATAACCAGTGGCAATGGATTGTGTCTGGATGGATCTCTCATGGCAGCATTGTGATTATTTGCTCCCTTGTCTTGTCTGTGCTTTAGTTCATCACAGTATGATTCATGACCACATTCCTAGTATCAGCCATAATAACATGACCATAAAACCAGCTACTGACCATCATGGCAGAGAAATCTAAATGTCACCTAGTTCTCTAGAAATAAAGATTACAAATAACACTCTAGTCAAATGGTAAAAATCTCACACCACCACTCTTAAGTCAGTTCAGAATTGAAGGTACTTTTAACATAGCCTTAACTCAGATTCTTGGATCAAATATTTGAATCTAAACCAGAAAACTCTCCATTAATATCCTGGAAAGTGTATGGTAGGAAATAGGCATGTATGTGCCTAGTCCAGACAATCCAGGATATGTTTTCAGCTAAATTCATTGCATAATAATATGTTGTGTGACAAATGTTTGTAAGTAAAATCTTATTGGACCCTTATATTTATGAGAACATTAACATTTATCCAATAATGTTTGATCATTTTTGTATTGTCCATATAAATCAAACTACTCATGGCAGGGGTGAATACATCATTCTGATCAACCAGTTTCCCAAACAAACAGATCCAGGATGCATGAAAGCAAAGGTATAGTACAGCCTGGCCCTGATCAGCTCCCCTGCAATCTTATAATAGGGTATGCATTTTCAGTTTTTCAGCAGGACTGTGTCAGGTCAGGAGGCACTCTGAATCCATTGCTGAGGCAAAAAGCTATTTTACTCCAGAGCTATTTAGCACCTCATCCTATGACTCCCAAGTGCCACAACACTCTTCCATCTTCCATGAGGTCCAGATAACATTACATCTTGGATCCTTCATAACTGCACTGCCCATAAAAGTCAGATTTCTTCTGCTTCCCAGAAATTAATTCTGAAGTTGCTTCCCTCTTACCACAAACCCACGGCTCCAAGTCATCTCCATGTGAATGTAACAGTCATACCAGTTTGCTTCACCTCAAGCCATTTTCTAGATGAATGGTACTTGCCAGCAGTGTGGTAATGGTCTTAAAGAGATCTGCTTAACATGAACAGAATGGGATCATACACTAAGATAAATTAAACACTCACTCAATCTACTGCAGAATCAAGAGCAAAACAAGCAACCACTGGGATATTATAGAGTAGGAATGTCTTAAAGGTGAGGGTAAATTCTAGTCACTCCATCTTTCTCCTATAAATATTCCGTAATACTTCCTGGTGCTTTGATTCTTCTATCTAATTTTCCCTCATGTCAATAGTATTATATTAGAATCAAATCTCTTTCTGTTAGAACTATCCAATCCCACTCATTTCCATAGGATTTTATAGATATGCTATACTTTATTCTGGTCTCCATAGTTGAATTTCTTTAACCGAATATGCACAACAGCTGAAATCTAACTAGAATGAAAATATTTGTAAAAAAGGAATTCACAAAACTAAGAAAGCTAAAACACAACTTGTTTCATGAAGTAAACTAATGAACTTTATCAACCTGCATCTTTTACCCAAGATATCATCATAGTAACTTTCATTCTTTCTTTTCTCTAGTATCTCCAAAAGAAAGTATCTGCTGTAGCTGTCACTGTTAGCACATAGCTAAAACAAGCAAATCAGAATGTATCAAGAACAAAATTCAACCTATACCACTCCTCAAGTGGACTGATTCCTCTAGCCTGACAAAGATTTTTATGAAAACTGTAGGAACTTTTTTATTTCAGGGGTTTCTACTTCTCGGTAAAAACTGGATACAGTCTTCTGTGAGAAAGGACTTTCTCACAAAGCCTCAAGACTGTTTTACTCAGGTTCAACATAAATATTCTAATATCACTGTTGATATTGAAAGTTAAGCAAAAAAATGGTCAAAGCATATGCAGACTGCATAATTTACAGAGATGACCAGTGTAACTAATCTGCACTTCTTGCCAGTGTGCAAAAATTATATTTTTCTTTTGTTTTCACAAAATTAGAAAAATGCACTTTTAATGGAAAATTACACGTCCAAGGTTTTCTGGTAGGTATAGTGTATTTAAGAAACTAACTGGGACTAACACAGAAAATTGTATTCAGTGATGAAAGACTGAATGCTTTACTGATAATCAAATTATTGCAAAACATAATTTCCTGCACATGGTAAACAAACTATTTTTGAGAGTCATCTTATCGTGTGAGGAAAAGAGTATCTTGCTACTAAAACAGAAATAAAAAAAAACTTCTACTGAAATTTTGAGTACCACTGAAAATAAAGCCCCTGATCATTCACACAGAGCTAAAACACATTTCATGTATTTGATTGCTAATCAAAGAGTTCCATATCTTCAACTCCAAAGACCAAATGCTATAAAATTATGTACCTAGTCAGTTAGCATGATTATGAAATTAATTAAACATTATTAAGCAGAAATTATTTTTCAAGACTAGATCCAAATAACTGAAAGCCTGTTAAGAAGAACACCTTAAACAATCATCTTTGATCAGTGACATTTCTATTGCAGAAATATTAGCTATTGAAATAGAATTCCAACAAGCAAAATACACCAGTTAAAAGCAGTTAAAAAGGACTAACAGCTAACACATCAGTTCCACCTCAGGCTGTGAACTCAGCACTAAAATAAACCTCATAATCCTATGATCCTATTCAGTTATAAACTACAGGTGGTAAATCAGGTGACTACCAGGTGCACTCCCCATGTGTGAAAAATCAATACCTGAGAAGGTTTTCTCTGCCTCTTTTGGTAGAAATTTAACAGGACAAAGAAATGCATGTGTTAGTGCTAAAATGGAAGGATGAAGGGCTGCAACAGAATGACAACCATGCACCAAAACCAGGTTCTTCACTGCAGTCTTAATCAAAAAGTTTGATAAGCTTTGCATATGGATGAGGAAGAAAAAATCTAAGACAGATGTAGGATAAATTTTGAAATAAAATAACCACAACCTTACATTAGTGACCTATTTTCTGAAACCAGCTTATCCAACCCTGGATTTCTATCCAATACATATCAGCATATCAGAATTCTTCAGCACCAAGATAGCTTCCTCACAGGGAGAGCTTGTTTCAGCCAGTCCTGCACAGAACTGTGTGTTCCATGTACTGGTTCTCACGCCCAGTATTAGACAACAGGAGTGTGTAGTCTCTGTTAGCTTAAGATGCAGACATGGAGCTACAAATAAATTGGTTCAACCCTAGCAGCTTCACTTCATTAATGCTAAAGGTCGTTGTGACACTAATTGATACTGAGCTTGATCTATTTATCAAGTCTTTTACAAGCAGGAGCTGAAGAATTAAAGCCACTTCATCATTCACAGAGAGCAAGCAATAACTACTTAATATTTTGAAGGGATCTTCCTATTGTTTCACAATATACCTTAATTGTATAATGCAATCCATCATAATTCATCACCATCATTCTCTAGTATTTATTTTACAGTTTTATTCTAATGTGGATTTTTAATAAGAAGAGATACTCTCTTTTATCCATGAGAAAATAATAAACTATTAATCATGATATGAAGAATCTCTCTTAGCTCTGACAATGACTTCTAGCTTAAGATGAAGCATTTTCATCAGTGAGGTAGTTGTTATGCATTACCAGCATGTGTGCAGTAGACTAGCGTGACACCAATTTGCATAATTTCTCTCCTCTAACAGGCTTCAAAAATAGTAATAGGTGTATGAGACAGAATCCATTATTTTAAACTTCAGCAGCTATCTTCAAGGAGCAGTTATCAAAAGAATGTCTAAAGAATTAAGTTTAATAAATTATAAATGTATTATTTGGGTTATGCTTTCTGGGCCTACAGCCATCTAAGTTGAATTCTGTAACAAGGACCAAGGCAAAACCACCAAGAAACTGGCTTGACATCTTCCCAGACAAAAGGCAGGACTAGGATACTAAGCAAGTTCACAGATGCTATAAAACTGGGAAGAGCTGCTGACTCTCTCAAAAGTCAGGGAGGCCCTGCAGAGAGATGTCCACAAACTAGAGGGCTGGGCAATCATCCACCATATAAAGTTCAGCACAGGAAAGTGCCAGATTCTGCACCTGGGATTGGGCAACCCTGGATGTACAGACAGACTGGGGAATGAGGTGCTGGACAGCAGTGCCACAGAGAGGCACCTGGGAGTCCTGGGCACTGGAGAGTTGAATGTGAGTCAGCAGTGCCCTGGCAGCCAGGAGGGTCAGCTGTGTCCTGGGGAGCAGCAGGCACAGCATCGCCAGCCAGGCAAGGGAGGGATTGTCCCACTCTGCTCTGCTCTGGGACAGCCTCACCTCCAGTCCTGTGTGCAGTTTTGGCCATCGCAATGTATATAGAGATGTGTCCAAAGAAGCACAGTGAAGATGGTGAAGGCCTTGATAGGGAGCCATATGAGGAGCAGCTGAGGTCACTTGGTCTGTTCAGCCTGGAGGAGACTGAGGGGAGACCTCACTGCAGTCACAACTTCCTTGTGAGGGGAAGAGGAGGGACAGCACTGATCTCTTCTCTGTGGTGACAGTGACAGGGCCCAAGGGAATGGCCTGAAGCGGTGTCAGGGGAGGTTTAGGTTGGACATTAGGAAAAGGTTCTTCACCTAAAGGGTGGTCAGGCCCTGAAACAGGCTCCCCATGGAAGTGGTCACAGCATCAAGCCTGAGAGAGCTCAAGAAGCATTTGGACAATGCTGTCAGGGACATAACTGGGGATGAACAGTGCTCTCAGGGACACAGCTTCGGGATAGTGCTCTGGCAGGCCAGGAGCTGGGGTCTCTTCCAACTCAGCATATTCTGTGATTCCATGACTGCGTGGAAAATGCCAGCATCCACTGCTGCTCACAGTGAACTTGAAAATCAGGTAGGGTTTTGGAGATACAAATAAAAAAGGACAGATAGTGATAAACATAGAAGCAGCTCTGAGCTGTTACATCTGTTTATGTTATTAAATAATGCCTTAATCTACCAGGAGTAACAAAAACAACTTTTTTTTCTGATCTGAACTCAAAAGACACTTTACCAATTGTTGATATTAACATAAAGCAATAAGAATAATGTCTTAACAAACTGATATAACTGGTGAACCTTTTCTTATCTTTCTAGCTTATGCATTTCTACATTGGGAATAGTAAAAAATATTGCTGTAGAATTCAAATTCTCTCAGATATTAATCCAGTACAATGTCTGGCCTTATAAATTTGAAGAGCAATTTAGACCTTGGTCCACTTTACTACATATTCTGATATATGGTCATCAGTAAGAAAGATCTGATTTATCTTTATCACACAAGTCTGCACAACTGACATTTAGGCCTGATGTCAACAATATGAAAACACATCGCCAAGATACTCAGCTATCCTATTAAGTGAAAAGATACAAGCACTCCAGGAGAAACAATAGATACCAATACTGACAAGAGCAAAAATTCTGAGCTTGCTCCGGTCAGCTATTTCACACTGAAAAGCACTAATCAATTTCAATTCCTACTGATTCAGGGGATTTGAAGGAGATTAACGCTTCCAAGAGCTGTGATCTTGAAGAGAAACAATTTAATCGCAACAACAAAATTGCCCATGAACTTTCAGAATAGAATCTGAACACAGAATAAAGTACCAAACTGGCCTTTCTCCCAGATTAACTCCTGGGCTGCTGAAGATGGTCTGGAAGAAACTGAAGAGAATGCCTGTACTTAATTTACAAGGAGAAAATATGACAGGTAAGAAAGAATGCTGTATCACACACTGGGTCATTAGCAGCTATTTCGTTTTCTTTTATACATACTGTTTAGTTTATGTAACAGCTCTGTATTCAATACTGTGGGATGTCAGAACTCAAAAACATTTTGTGATACCATTTTAAAAGACAGAAAAAGAGAATAGATAAAATGTTGTATGTCGCCACAAGCAGCAACGAACTATCAGTCAAAGTAGACTAAAAGTAGATTGTACAGACAATATGAGACAGGATCTACTGTATTACATTTTTAACAATGCTACACCTTCAGCCATTTTCTATCACTTCATATGACAGTGGGTCATTTCCCCTTTAGTAAGGATACCCTTTGCAAGTAGCTCCAGTTCCTAACTTACTGTTTAAGCAGAGAGTACCTGCTAAAAGAACAAAGTTTGAAGCACCATAAAAGCATAATGAACAAAACAGAAACCGACATGATCCAATTAAGGATATCTTTATATGGTGTGAGTGATGTGTAATGAGGATGCTCCTTGTACAAGATAGCATTACAATTAGAGCCCACATTTCAAATACAATCCTAGGAGTTCAGAGAACTCAAGAGATACTCTTGACTAGAATTCACCTCCTGTACTGCAGAAATCATACTTTATATATGCTTCAGGTTCTATTTACAAATTGGACAAACTAATACCTTTCAACAGCAATACCTTGTATTGAAAGGTGTCTCCTACACAGACATACCAAGTTACAACACTCTGTACATTACAGCAACATCCCACTGCAACAGCCCTCTCAGTCTCATCAACTGTTGCCAGGTAACAGTGCAGAGGCAGCCCCATGGTTTGCTGTAAGTGTACCTTGAAGCTCAAAGCATGTACATTTTGGCTTCTCTTGTCAGACACGTGACTTTGTAGAGTATCTGAGCCACAGAGGCATGCTGGCAGCTTGTACTCCCCTGCCCTCTCTCAGCTCCACAGCAAGGGTATTTTTAAAGATATGTGTGAGGTGAAATAAATATATGGACAGACTTAACAGGGTTTCTGAAAACCCCTTTACTTCAGCTATTGCAGGGAACATAAACAAACAGTAAAACCAACAGACATCTTATTTTGACTTCAGTCTCAGCTTCCTGACATCTCAAACTCTTTCAGCTTCTCACTATAACCAGTCTCTTATTTCAAGCTTGTGTCATTTACTCTGAAACATGCTTGCTCTTCTAAGTCAGTCCTCCTGATCTCTGCAGCATGCTGGTCTTTTGTGAAAAGAGAGGTTGATTTTCCTTCAAAATTGCTGATAAGAATCCCCTTCCTTTAATCTTCTGGCCTGCCTTGCTAGGTCATTCCTCTTCAAACACACTATGTGATCAACTGAAGTCCAGCTTACCACTTTAGGTTTAAAGTTTGATAACTGATTTGTCACACTGAGTATTCAATCCTTTATATAATGCCATTCAGTCACCAAAATTTAATTTGTCCTCTTTGATTTCCTTTTATCCTTTTTTTCCTCTAGTTTTTGCCAGGTGCAAAGTTTATTTCAACCAATTTACAGAAGCAAAAGCATAACAAATAAGGCAAATAAAACCACATTCAAAATGATGCCTGTAGTCTGATAGATTTACATCATATCCCTCTCAATATCAGCCAGAAACTACATATCGTATACAGATTCCTTGAATTGTCACAGCTGTAAATATACTTTTACTGCACTCACATTTCTGTAAATGGACTTTCTCCCATCACTACTCTTCACATAACAGAAGGTTTGTTACCCAGCTTAGAAAAACAATGGTTGCATCAACAAAATATTCACTTGAGGGTGTTCGAGCAAAAACAATATATTGTGCTGCATCTTTGGAAATTGCCATATCTGATTTATATCCTTGTGGTATCAACTGTACAAATGTAATTATAATGAATTATTTATTTCCTGTAGTAATAGACATCTGAGATAGTCATAAATATTTATATGTCCTGTTAATTCACTAATGAAAACTGAAATAATTCTAAAATGGGATGTTATATCAGAGGCATGGGGACTTAACAGTCTGCTCAACTTTTGTATTAGTGAAGACAACCACCATGTGGGAAGCAACAGGAGGCGGAAGAAACCTGCTCCTGAAAGCATCGTATAGCAGCGGGCTAAGATATCAAGACAGAATATTTTTGTGTTCTCCCAGTTTGTAAAATGTGTGGTAATATAATCATACTCCTTTGCAATCCCTGGGCTTCTCACTAGCATTCCAGAGATTTCTCTCCACCAATGGAAATATCTCTTCTTAGACAATGAATTATTAGTTTGTGCATTGACCTATGCAACTCCACTTTCTTTACAACATCTAAGAAATATTTTGGGTTGCTGACTGCTTGAAGGTAGTTCAGTACCACCTATGGATTGCAAGTCTACAGGCACAAATTCCTTCAATAGTTGCCTGTACTTGATATCACCTAGTTGTATCATCCAACACCTAAACCAGGTCAACATAAACAGTTAAAAAAAGAGTTGATTTACTGCATTCATAACAAAATAATGCAGTTTATCAAGGTTTGTAAAAAGAGAGAAGAAAATTTTTTTTAAATGTCTGCATCCATTTATACTCAGATCAGTCCTGAAAGGTCTTACCTAATAAACTACAGCAAAGGTACCATTGCAAACATTAGGAAATAACATTACAGACTATGCATGCTGCTTTCCTCTCATCACTACTGAGAAAGGTCAGCCACAATCAAATAATGATTTTGAAACTGCAAGTTCGTATTTTAACTTTAGGGGGAAAAATCCAACCCATCTGACAGAGACTGGTTAGGGAACGTTATGTTCTGCTAGACTTGTTCTCTGAACAATAACTCTTTCAAGGATCTAAAATCTACAGTGATTTCAGAAATTATGCACAGGCTTCCTAGACTTCAGGAAAAAAAAGGGAGAAAAAATGAGGAGATATAAACCATAGTTCACTATATACCTTCAACTACTGATTGTCAGTAAAAAAGGAAGAAAAAAAAATATTTCGGATGACAGATTCTAAAACAGTTGATGTCTTTGCTAATTCAGATGTAGACAGGAAGTACAGTGCAGGAAGTGCAGCGAAATGTCACAAAATCAGAAGCCATATGGTACTCCACATAAAAACAAAACCCATTACAGGTTTGAGTCTCACTACATGTACAAAGAAAACACTTTAAAAATATGACAGTCAAAAGATGAAGAGACAATCATGCAATTTTAGAAGTTAAATGGGTCACTGGGAGAGAATAAAGGAAAATACTGCAAAATCCAGAATTGATCCTTGACAAGGCAAGTAGATTGTGTCAGCAACTGAAGTTATCCATACCAGAATGACTCCAGTCTTGGATGGGCTTTACTTTGACATAATGAAGCTGTTCATGAATCCAAAACATTAGGAGAAAACAGACTTGCAGCAGACAGGCATGTGAGCTTTGACTGAAGCAAGATCAGCATGTAAAACTGCTTATCAACTACAACAATGAGCCCAGAATAATGCCCAGCTATTTTGCAAAAGCTTGCAGTGTCAGGGCATTTACTTCTCTTGGAAGCTGCTTTTAACCAGAGACCATTGTCCTTGTCCCTGTCCAGGCTATTCTACAGCCATGTCTCTGCCTAAGCATGCACCCCACTCATGCAGACCCAGGCTCATGGACTTTATCTCAACAGACCTTGAGGTTGCTTTGCTCCTCCAGGCTGGCCTGGTTGTCCCTGCACTGTCAGCTGCCTGTCTGCCATCGCTGGGCCTGCTCCCATGCCTGCCTGGGGTCCCAACAGGATGCCCCACGCTCAGTGTGGCCAAGGGCCTGCTGCCTCACTGGCACCCATGGCTCCTGGCTCATCTGCCCTCACAGGGCAGCCCAGTCCATACTGCAGAGTGACTACTGGTACTCCACTCAAGCTTTTTTTCTGCTAGCCTCCCTCAGAATATGCAAAAGCTTGCAAACTTTTCAAACCAATGAGCAGTGAGACCTGCAGATCTACAGATCCATGAGAGTGTATCAAGACACAAAACCAGTGAGATCAAAGAGGCTTGATTAACATATGAGCCAGATATATTTTCCTCATGATCACTATTTTCACCTTCTAAAAAGGAAGATGAATTAAGATGCACATGCTACAGCATTACCTGATATAACTCTTAAGGTTCACAAACCCTTAAACGAGTGTTTATTGTCTGTTTCTTATGTTAACACTGTTTCTATAGAAAATGTTCATTGAAATAAAAAGGAACATAGTGTGGAGCTTGTTATGCAAATATTTTAAGGCGAGCAAATTCCTTTTTGTAATCTTTTTCTTCTTCACACAGAATAAGCAAGCATTTGAAGCCACAAGGACATTCTGTTCTTAGTTAAGTAATTATTCAGATAATCAATATTTGATTATGCAAAAAGCCACATTGTAAAGTAGAACCTTATTTCAGGGACAGCTTTTAAAAAAATTCTCTTTCCCAAAACCTAATTTCAAATTTAATAATTTTGTTTCTTCTATTAAATAAACAGCTCCTGTAGAATCCTGGCAATTCAGAATGGATTATTTAACAAAATTAGTCTTTGCCACAAATGATACAATTATTCTGACTTGTACGTCTCTGGAATTCATGGAAGAGTAAGACCGAGTAAGACCAAGTTTGAACACTAACAAAGTATTCTTCTGCCTAATGAATTATTCATACTCATGTGTCATCAAGACTTTAATAATGAGGAATACAGGCTTCTCACTTCTGTCAGTCTAAAGGACTAGCAAAGACCTTTCCTTCATTTAATTCTGAATGTCTCCTGAACCACTCCAAATAATTTCCTTTTCCTGTACAACACAGTACTAGAGATATTTAACATTTACTTTAAAAGATAATTCCCTATTTCACCTAGAAAAATAAAGTTTATATATGTACATCACTCAAAACTTACAGAAGTTTTCACCATTAAAACTTCACACTACCACTATGTTTTCCACATCTCTCCAGATGTATCATTAAGAACAGAAAAAACTGGATTAAATAAAGAATGAAGCTACTCTATAGCACGTGGAGACAAACACAACAAAACTTTAAGACAGCTTTATGAAGAATCATACTTTTAGGAAATGCCATCATTGCAGTCTTCCTGTCCACAGTACATGCTTGCAGGCTAAAATGCTGCTTTTTCATTTCAGTTCTGGTGGAACAAATCAGATTGCAAAAGATGTTCCCCTGGACATAGACTTTTTACATGTGGAAAAATCACCCTAATTTAAGAAGGGGGAACTAAACCACAGCTGTTTACAGGGAAAGCACTTTATCTGGTTTAACAAGTACACAAAATTGCATTCTCAGGTGTTCCATGTATATGTTTAATCCCTAGTCTTTCAGTCTGTCACAAAGAACACTCACTTTCCAGCTCAGACAATGCATCCATTTTCTATTCCAAAGGCCTTTTCACAGGTTGGTCAAGAGGTGTTCTTTCCACAGCAGCCAGGTTTTTGCTCTGAGGGAACATGAAACCAAATGTTCTCTCAGGAGTGCTGCTGAATTCTGTGAAGTTCTCAGCTGAGCAGCCTTAAGCCATCAGAAATCACCACATTATCACCTTTTGCCCAGCTATTGAATCAGTTCGTTTCTCTGTATTACAATATCTATTATTACAGTCAGTCACCATAGTCCTTCACTCTTGAAACTGGAAAGGGGTCAAACTATCATTAATGAGAAACAACTTAGTTTATTGTTAGCTGACTTCTGCAGAGCCTCCAAACCTTCTGCCAGCATATAAATTGCTTCTGGAGCTATAAAACAAACATCAGCAAGAGAGTTGCAGTAACATCACTTTCCTACATATTAGCAGTAGTTCAATAAATTCAAGTCACTTTAACACCAGTCCTTCCTCCTCATTTGATGACAATATACACGGTTTTCAATACAGCAATCAATTTAGCTTTATTATAATTTTTCACTAAGACAATGTCTTGCCACAAGCATGAGGCACCATACTAGACATAGCTTATAAGCAATTTGTTTACCTTTTGGCATATATAAAATGTTTATTACAAAACAATGTAAGATCAACAGTTGAAAAATATCCTCTTAATTCAACTAATGGGGAATTTTCCCCATTAACATTGTTGCAAATGATTTTTAACAATTTTCCAAAAGCAAAAAAGATAAAGTGATTTTTAAATACTCTTAGCTTTTGAAGATACACTCTTTTTCCTTGAATTAATTTTTAATCACAGGAAGTTCTTTGAATTATGTACTATATCTACTGTATTTATCTCATCATCTCTCCTGGCTTGCCTCTCAGAACCATTAATTCAATGCTCCACCTGCTACAGTTGCTCATACCACAGATGACATTTACATTAGGTTTGTTTCTGCAGAAGAAAATGTATTGGAAAAGGTAGTCTGACAGGTCTTTATATCCACTTCACAGGCTAAACACAAGTTATAAAGATAATTCATGTAATTACTGACAGAAACAATGAGAGAAGAAGTGGAGACAAGATGCTCACCAAACATGTCCTCTTCTTTCAAAGTGAATTTGAATTAATCACATCTATCATTCATTCTTACAGTAGGTTTAAAATACAGTATAAAAAATATACCAGGAGACATCAAACAGCCATCCCACTCTACGTGTTTTACAGCTACTCCAGCTTTATGCACTAAGTTTATTTCCCATATATGCAGGAAAGATGCTGTTAAAGGCAATATTGCCTTCTTTCAATATCAGAAATAAGGCTCTTAATTTTTTTTAATAGATTTTATACCAATTCTGTACAGCAAACAGAATGATATATCAAATAGCTCAGTGACAAGTCGTATGGACATACTACAACGTGACAAGATTGTCCCACAGCAGAGAGGAGATTAGTGAATATTACCTACATCTAGACTGTCCTGTAATATATTTAGAGATCAGAAACTTGAACCCTGAAGAAGGACAGCTTCTGCTCTCCATATACCTCCAGGTTTTAATACTTCTTAAGGTACTAAAAAGTAGGCAGTAACTGGGACAGGGAACTTTGCAAAAATTTCTCCTTTTTCTGAATAAAAATCCTCACCTATATGGAATAACAGCTTTTAAAAATGCTTTTAAAAAACAAATACCTCAGTAGGATGACAGATTCTGCAAAATCTGGAGTGAGCTGCTAAGCATCTGCATGAAACTAATTTACTACCAGCAGCCAGAGTCTTAGTGTGTTTAGAGGACTGACTTTCAGGATTTTTTTCTTAATCCTACAGATAACTTTTCTCTGAAAAATCACTGCACCACACTAAGCTACTTCTCCAATTCCACTTTTTCTTGTTCATAGTAATTCTAACTTTGTGTTAAAATTTTGTATATATTCTGTACATACTTATAAACAATAAAAAAAGGAGAGGGAAAGAGAGGAGGGGACAGAGTGGGGAGAGAGAGAGTTACTGAAAATGTTTGTCCTGTCTTTCAGGCCCAAATTAACCACAGTTTATTTCTACCCTTCTGTTCATGCTAGGCTGGGTAACACAGAATAGTAGAAGAAGGAATACTATGGAAGAGATGAGAACTCTCAGAAGCATTTGTCACCAAAGACTAATACAACAAATTATTCTTAGAGTGAACTACCATGAACCATTTCCCTCCTTCTGTCACATTTGCACAATGTCTAAGCTGATGGTAGAAGTAGCAGAAAGCACTACTAGAAATCAGGAAACTTTCCACTTGGAAAAGTTCAGTAAATTCTGCTTGTGCAGGAAAGTATTTAGGAATCAAAACAATGGATGGAATTTTCTCTTTCCAAGAAGTAATCAAATGTAGACACAAGATTCCCTTTTAGATGAGGACCACTCTTCTAGTTCTATACCTACCCAGTAAATCATAATGAGTGGAGACAGCACTCTTCCAAACTGTCTTAAGCAGCATTGTCTTTTGTTTCATATTTCAGTGACAGGAGAAAATAGTCCTTAAATAATTCTATATTTTTCTTTATTATCCACAAAAAATTTCAGAGATGCCTCTGCCTTCTTGTAGCTATTTTTACATACAACACATCATTTCCATATAAATCTGAAATCTCTATTTAATGTCTGCTTACAACTGGACCTAAGCTGCCCATGGCAAAACAAGTGACCTCCCCTTTGCAAGATACCTCCCCCATGTAGGATATAATAAAGTCTTTACCAAAACATTTACAATATTTTGCTTATTAGTAACACAGAGTCCTCCTAAAAAACTGTTCTGCAAAATATTTCTATCTCCTTAAAGCCACAGGTAGAAAATAGAAAACCTGGAACAAGGAGATGCAGGACTGCAGTTGAAAAGCTCTACTTGAGACCTACACACCTGGGTCTCCGATGTAAGAAAGAGAAAAGGCTGGGAAGGTGTGGTGGCCAGGGGTCCATTGGACTGACCCGGAATGCCGTAACCTTCCCAGAGAGAAGTCTCACAAGAGACAGCCTTCTAGGGGTCTCTGGCAGTCCTCTGGCCACCAGGAAACCTCAACAAGGGGCAGCCCATGGCTGCAAGCAATCAGCTCAGTGATTTCCAGCTCAGTGACTTCAGCTAGCTTTGTGAGCTTATCCCAGGCCAACTCAGAGACAGAGAGACAGGAGCGTCATGTGGCAGCTTCACAGAGGTAGCCTGTATTATCCAGCAGCTCTGTGGAGGGTGCCAGGAGTGATGGCTCCCTCCTGAACTGGCTAGAAGCTGGGGCTTTTACAGCGCAAAGCAAGGGTGGTACCAAGGGGGAAAGACCAATGGGTTACAAAGAATCAACATGGGCACCAAAACATGGTGGGATAGCTGAAGCCCTCACCATGACAAGGGAGGACGGCCCCATCTAAGTGGTATCTCTCCAGAGGAGGGTTGAGATAAGCTTATCACAGCCTGTTCAAGGGACATCCCTCCAGAGGAGAGGCTTGGCAAACTTACCTGCCTCCACAGGAAGGCAGCAAAGGTAAGGCACAACTGCATACCTACAAGTTCAGTACAGCCCCCATCATGAAGCCAGAACTGTGTCAAGGATAGAGTAGAAGATTTACTTGGTACAATGAAAATCTGATATACTTGGGCTTAGGGCGGCCTTACCAGTAAAGGTGTGTCATCACTGCAGGATCCACAAGATCCTCCCCATAGTCCCCAAAACATTTATACATCTTCAAGTCACAGACCATTTTGGAGAAGAAGCTGTGGTATATACCGCAAATCACTGTGCAATCTATAGATATACCTATCTTGCAAAAACAGCTTTGTCAAGGACACAGGACTCTGCTACCTAACAGGAGTCAAATCTTTTATACACATGGATAACTCTGCAAAAATTGTGCTAATCTAACTCTATTTTATCTTGCAAGAGTGAAGACCACCTTAGTGTGACAGGGCCAACTGTCTTGTTGTTAGCTCCATTATCACAACTTAAAAAGAGCTATGCTTGTTACTACACACACACATAGGTATTCCATGCAAGAATTTTGGACTTTTTAAAAAAGAGCTAACACTTAACAAATCCTTAGCTGGAAATTGTTACCTACAGCATGAATATTTTCACTGAACAGATCTTGCTTTTTAAAATTTTTGATAATGAAGTCCCCAGGTTTCATTTCACAATAGGTTGACACTGACAGGGCCATGAATCCTGATGAGAAAGAAAGCTACCGTTTTATTTCTTTCACAAAGAAACCAAGCAGGAAAAGGTATACCATGAGTCAATTCTTCAGACAGGAGTTATAATGAAAGCAGTACAGACTGCACTCTTCACAATCCATCCTTTCTTATTGTATGAAGGTTGTAAAAGCTTATTCTTCCTCCCATACTCTAGGCAATGTCCCACATTGTTACTACCAACACTAGAAACTCCTAAGTCAAAACTAACAGCCTTTAAGATGAGGTTTATAACAATCACTCTTTTGAAGGAAGCCAACAGGTAAGGGCTGTAGAAACTAAGAACTGAATTTTCTTTCAGAGGTGAGACTAAAGAGTTGCCTAAAAAATATACTTAAGAATTTTACCAGTCAGAGAGATTTATATTTCATCATGCCACATACCACTCACTTCACAAGCCTCTCTCCAGCAAGTAGTTTCTGAACAGCAGTAGAAAGAGAAGGGGCTGAAAAAGCCCAAAATCACAAGGGCAGTTCTACCCTTAGGGAATGTTCGCGAATGGAATTACACCTCTAGTGCAACCTATCAAGTATAGCTGGGCTGTAACAGAAATGTATGAAGGCCTCATTGCAAAGCAACAACTGTTAGTAAATGTTATATTTAATTACATGTTCTCTATAACTTCTACAGTGTTCTTAGCATTAAGATAAAATCAAGAATCGGCTATTTTGCCCAACTCAGTAGCTTAACTTCACTATATGAGAAAGATAAAAAAAAAGAAAAATATTAATAAATACGGGTCCAAGCAGAAGAACAGCCCACAGCTACCAGCTGACTTCTCTAAGACAATTATGACATGTTAGCAGAATGAGACAAGGATTTGTCTATTTTGTGGAAGTGAGTCAGAACCACACATTTAGTTTTGCTCCAGGGTGCCACAGATGCCGACATTTAAAAACTCTTTCTTACCTAATCCAGTTTGCTTCAGGACTTGCTGTGTTCTCATCTGTTGCAACAAGAAAGAGAAAAAGCAAAAGCTTGACAGTATTCAAGACACTTGAGATCTCTGGCATTTTTCCAGATATTTCAAAGTAACAGGCTACCCAAGCTAGCAGGTGTTACAAACCTGACTGCATTATAATTCTATTTCAAAGCTGATTAACAACAAAAGAGAATAGGTGGAAAACTAAAGGTTGCATTCCTTACCTGTCATAGCTCCTGTCAGCCATATGCTCAACTCAGCAAAAGGTACTGTCTCTCTGAGCAATAAACCTAGAACAGGCAAAGGTTGAATTATTAACAAGAACATGAGGAGGTCTCAAAGGCACATGATGAATGAAAGAGAAATACAAAGCTTATAGTCTGATTTAGTTAGTAAAGGAAACTTAGCTCACTTGATCTATTTTGAACACTAAATGGCATATGGAAAGAAGCAGGATGGTGTTGTATTGTAATGCAGGGAAATGGGGAACAGAGTCCCTTAAATTGTCTTCATACCAGTAAAATGGAAAAATTTTATTTTTATTGTATAGTGGTTGTATATATTCCCATTCCACTGGTCATCTCTCTTTTCAGTTATTAAGTGCTGCTAATGTGCTTCCAACACTCTTTTGGCCTCCAGCTTTTTGTACCAAACACTGTAGATGTGCTCTTCAAGCAACTTAGAACTGCACTTACAGAGTCTCTAGGTTCATACTGTATTTCAAGTTTAAAACTGGGTCATCCAATTAACTTTGAAGATGGCACAGCACAGCAGGAATGAAAGCTACAGATATCTGGGCAAAGGCTGGAACTTCTTTTGTGTAACTTTGTGTCTTTGGATACTGCTGATAACAACTAGAAAGTATCAACCAACATAAAAAACCTTACCAGGATGAAAGGAGATATTGGCACCAATTCCTCCTCTCAAGAGAGAATTTTCTAGTTCCTCTGTATTCTTTTCTGCATAATTATTTTTATTACTTTAAATGCCATGAAGCAGACGCTAATGATAGGAAAGCATGCAGAAAATTACATTATCTGCTCAGGCACTTCATACTGTTCCATCTAGATGTTAGGTTCCTAATTCTAGGGGTGGGAGACACAAGACTCATCTTAAATATTCAAATGTGAATATCCACATGGAAGCTGGACATTTAAACTGACATTCAGAACAATGAGAAAATAGGACCAGCATATGGAGCCTGGAATGGAGCACCACTCAGGAAAAGAAAGTCTTCATCTTCATGGTGCCTTTTGGAAACTGGGACCAAGAGATTTAACTTCCTTAAATACCTCCCCTTACTTAGAATTCACCTTTCTTTCTTATACCTTAACCTCAATTCCTTCCAGGTTTGAACCTCAGGCAGCCAAAAGTAAAGTTGCTGGCTCCCACCCTTAGACACAAAGGAAGATGGACAATTAGTTCCTGAATTACAGAGATTAATATTAGTTCCAAGTATATACAAGGCAGGAAGCATATGTTTATTAAAAGAGATACTATCTCCTTTACAGAGTTGACCTTGCTATTTAATACACTATTTTCAGTCATTGCACACAAAGTAGGAATCGTAATTCAGCTCAGATTAAATACAAGCAGATTTTTTTCTTTTTTCTTTTTTCTTTTTTTTTTTGGTTTTGTTTTGGTTTTGGGGTTTGTTTGTTTGTTTGTTTTTCACCAAAATGCCCATCTTAATATATTGTTGAAGCTTTCAGCTGTGAACACTGACCCCTCTGAAAATGACATCCCTTTCAAGTGTTTCAGGTTGCTTACTACAGAAATCTCCAGGGGTTACTGCAAGCACTGCTCTGTGAATCGGAGGGGTAAACAAACCCCTATTCTTTCTGCTGCATTAGTGGAATGAGAATGAAGGACATGAAATCTTCTGGTAGATTGTGGAAAGTGTGTGGAAAGTGAGAAAGGTCAAAGCAGAACAAAAAAATACCCCATGTCCATGCAGAATATTAGGAAAATAGCTGACTGAAGAGACTGATAGCAGAAATTATGCCATTATTTTAACTGGGCTGAACATTTCCACACTCCCCAGTGTACTGAATGCACCTCTCTCCACAGTCAGTATGCTGCCATGCTTCAGGAGATGAATTAATTTTCTTCAATTTTCATCTATTTCATAAGAAATATTGTAAAATTAGCTTAGTCCACTGTTTTCATACATGCAGTTCTGCAAATATCTCCTTTTCCCATGTACAATATCAGTACTCCCTCTCCACATAGCACGATAGAGGCCACGTCTGAGGAAGAAACTAGATGAGGGGTGGAGAAAAAGAGTACCAGTCAGCAAGCTACTGACATGACTTGTTCCTTACAAAGCAGCAGAGAATGAAAAACATCCAACTTCCTCCCCTCTCACCACATGCCATTACCACAGGCCAATTCTCAGCTGTGTTCAGCAGAGCTTTTCCCTACTGTGTATCATTCAGATGAAAAAGCTCAGCCTTAAAATGTCAGTCATTTATCCCAGAGCAGTGCCGTTCTATCTACAGCCATACAGCTTTTCAGCTTTGGCAACAGGAAAGCATGTATGGCTTTATACAATGCATTATTCAGAAAAGTTCCCTTTCCCAAAATGGAAGAAATTCCTTGCAGAGATTTTGCATAAGTAAACAACAAAAGTTTCCCAAATTATTTTTCAGATTTCTGATGCGGTGCTATTTATGTCGTATGTTCACTCTCAAAACAAGAGCTGTGCAGAGATGTGAAATATGCACGAAAAGCAGAACAAGTTAAGAAGGAATTAGTAGAAGATTGATTTCATGCATTTTATTTCTCCATCTCCATTTCTACCTGAAGAGCAGTCGCCTCACTGTCCACAAACAGAGGAATTGATACTTCCCTCAGCTGCACTCTGTAACTCCCCAGGTGACATCATCCTCACTGTGCACTCTTCTGTCCTTTTAGATTCTCCTGCTGAAGCTCCCTTACCCTCTTCCTATCACCCCTTTCCATTTTAGGAGCTACATGTCTTTATCACACAGCAGAGACATAATCCATTACAGCAAATGAGTCCTCAGGCTAGCATTGCGAGGAATATGCCTCCATATTTTCACCTGTAATACAGGAGTCTTTACAAAAATTGCCATTCTGAACTTGTGTCCTGGATGACTGCCAGCCCCATTGCAGATTTTTTATTCTGCTGCAGTACAGTTCACTTTAAACACACGAAAAGGAATTAAACAGTCACAACAAAAGAAAAATTCCTACTGAATGAAGTGCTGATTCTTCTTCTGCAGGTGCAGAGCATTCCCAACTTCCCTCCAGCAATCAAATCCAAGATGTTTTTCTGTTCCTTGGCTCTGCATTACTGAAGTTCAGCCGTAGAGTAAACTTGTAAAGACTTTAGAGTTCTCCTGTCCTGTTATGCTCAGGGCTTGTATGAGGGCTTTTCCCCCTTCTCCTTTTCTGTTACTGATCCATAGGCCTTCCTCCCTTGTATTTCCTTGGATTATGAGAATTCACTTCTAGGGGCAGTAAGTTTTCAAAAATTAATGAAAAAGAAGCAACAAGCACAAAATGTATCTCAATAAGTGTGTTCAGATGACAACTTAAAACTAGGGTTAGATTTAAAAAAACCCCAAACAACAAAAACTACCAACCAAACCTTTAAGCAGAACAAAAGCAAACCATTATGATAACTTTCAGGACTTCAAACCCCCTTCCTATACACAAATGTTCTTTGATTACTCTCACAGCACTACACAGTGCATCAGCACTTGATTCATTATTCCCCTCTTCTCCAGTTTCTCAGTGGCCAGAAGGCTGGTAATGACAGCAACATCCTGTAATACAAAATGTTTCTCTTCCCCAGACAAGCCTGCACTCAGGAGTCCCCTGTTAGTGAGCCTCTCCAGGCATTAGCACAGCAACAATCATTGTCTTTGTCCATTGAACTTTTTATTGTGAAAGCATTTGGCAAAAACACTGCTATACTGGTCCTGGAAGTTCTTAAAGCAACCAAATAACCACTGCACTGCAAACTCAATCCCTCTGCTCTGCAGAAAGTCAGTAACATAGATACAATATTTCTTCTAATCAAGGATTTTGGATGGTGCTGGATAATTCACTCGCTCCGCACATGTATCAACAGTGCAGCACATAACACTGAGGAAGGAATGACCCAATGGCCCTCTCTGTAACATGCACAAACATAGCACTGCATATAATGTTCCTACAGCTTCCTAACCATGGAACACCATGGAGCACCATGAATCAGCACAGAAGTTCCTATTTTCCCTATTTCTAAAACAACCCATTTGCACTTAAACTGACTTTCCATTTTTAAAAGGGTCTGAAATGGCTTTTAGAAATCTACATCCACCTTAACTCCTAGCAAGATTACTATATGAAAATCTTTGCCCAAAGGAAAAATAGTTCTACTGGGTTCAAGCCACATTTTTATTGTTCGAATAAAACTTGGGTGAACTCTATTTTTATTTTTGTGCTACAGTGTCAACAGTTAACACCAACCTGGATTAGCATTTGAAGGGTTAAATTATATAAAGCTGGAATATTAACTGCATCACAGTTTCAATTTGACATTAAGAGTGAGCTGGACTTCACTTTGGGAGTATAAAAAGGGTCTTGAACAAGGATTTTATGTGTTTTCAGAACACATTCTACAATACTCCACAGTAGGTTAAGATAAAATTTACTGCTTTTGACAGAAAAATCCTCAGTAACTGCATCTAACTTGCTGACAGTGACCTCTATTACTATACATCATGCTAGCTGAAATTTCTGTACAAGAACATAATTTTCCACATAGTAATTCCAAAAAACCTCAAAACACCGATCCTTGATTTTCAGTGCAATGAAACTGAAATTCCAGAGTGCAGCTTTTGGAGGCACAAATGAAATGTGAAAAACCCTAGCTTTTACAAATGAAAACTAAAAACCGTTTTGTATTCACAAAAATTAATGCACCTCTTCAGAGAAATAATTAGGAAGACATTTTGAGTTAGCCTTATTTCAATCAGCGTGCAGAATTGTCTATGGATAACAGTGCCTTTCCTTTCTTTTCCTAATAACTGCATACCTGTATGTACCCAGGAGGAAGATTTGCTTAAATGAATTTATCAAGTCTTATCATAGTATTTGCAATGTATATTATGGTCCACTAGTTACTATAGGTCGCTTAAGGAAATACTATACATTAGAGCCAGATCTATTTAGGGAACTTACAGAAACTTTTCTTCAGTTATTCATGGCCGTGTCCCGATGGGCCTGAATCCCGTGTCACGCCTACTTACTTCTTGCCTTGTAGTATCTTCTGCCATTTTTAATCATGGAGATTTTTTTCCCTGATCATTCCTTATCTATGATTTTAGAAAACTCACAGCCTCAGCAGCAGCGCTCCTCACGCCGCTGCCACCCGCGTCCCCAGGCAGCCCAGAACCCACCTCAGCGGGGCTGAGGCCACCTCCCTTCCCCGCCTAAGCCCGCGGGGCTGAGCAGCAGCCCTCGCTGGGGCCGAGGCCGGCTCCTGGCAGCAGTGACAAGCCCTGCCAGCAGCGACTCGCTAGAGAGATGACAACCCCTGTCCGGCTCTGAGCGCCAGAGGACTGACTGCAGGACAAATGGCGAATGCCATTTCGAAGCCACTCTCGGCTGAGGTGCGACCCCTACCCCGGCTGGCAGCGGGGCGACCCCGCGGAGCCAGAAACCTGTTGGGAGCTGGGCACACCTGAGGGACAGTGTTCTCTGTGTCTCGGCAGCCTGAGGAGCCGGGGCAGCGCGCGCCGAGCTGCGGCGGGGGCGGCGCTCGGCGCCGTGAGGCGGCGCGTGCCGGCCCCTCATGGCGGGCGCGGCCCGGGGAGCCCGGGGGAGGCGCCCGGGGGGGGGGAAGGGTAATGTTTCGTGATCTTTTACAGAAATAAAACCGATGCGTAGATGGGCATAGCTAACAGCATCAGCATCGCTGCGACTAAACGCCTCAGCCCCCTCTGTGCATTCAATTCGTTGTGTAAAACAATGAATTGCGAGCGCAGATCCGTCTGTGCGCTGAGAAATGGGTACTGGTGAAGGAAACGGTTTCTTAAAGCATTTCTTCCCCTTAAGGTGTGAGGACGGGAGAGAACTCCCGTCTCTGGGCTTCTCCTTTTGTACCTATTTGACTTAAAATTGAGTTCGGTCATACACATTTTTCAGGTTAATTGATGAGAAGAAATTCAGGTATGTATTTCTCTTAGACACTTTTATTTGTTCCCAAAAAAACTTAGAAAACCGGGAGGTTATTTTGCTCGAAATGCCGATGCTTTTTCCAAGCGAACACATCACGGGGGCTCCCGCTCACTCAGCTTCCTAGACCGGTTCTCTCTTTGCGTTTTGCCAGCCCATCATGACCGGTCTCTGCTTCTTCCACCGGGGTTGTAACTGGACCTGCCTCATTCAGTGTTACAGAGGGCAACTGCTCTATTCAGCAGCTTCAACAAGGGCTGACTCGCTCCACAGCTTCCAGCACCACTTCAAACATGGTATTCGTTCTCATTCAGATTTAACAAGTATGCTGTAAGTAACCTTCATTATTAAAAAAAAAAAAGTGTAAGAGTTTTATATCCATAGATTTTTCATATTTATTTAAGATGCAAGCTTTAAAGACTGAGGACCAGTGGATTTCTCTGCAAAACTCTTTCAGCACCACCTTTACCAATTGCTGTACCAGTGTTGTTTTAACAAAGTGAAATTATTATCTTTATGACCTAGGTGTAGCAATTTATTTTACCATTCCTGTGATTAGTGAACTCTTTGCTATATAATCTTATAGACACACTTTTTTCCATACCATCCACATTCTAGTAAATTATGTCAAGATAATCCTTTATCAAAACTGAAAATAACTGATGTCAAACCTTGATTCAGATGGTCAGCAGAAAATGTGACTCCTAAGCATTTTCTCTAGCCCATCACACCATTAGAAAGAATCTGAGATGATACAAGAGTCTCTAAAATTTTGCTGAGCAGTGCTCCATTTCACCCTACTGTTTTGTTGGAATTTGGTACACTGTAGTATACAAAGTATTCATCATAAGCCATTACTCTCTCTTTTGTCACAAATTGTAAAATCACAGAATCACAGTAGGAAGGTGCTCAGAAGGATCACTGAGCCCAACTCTTAAGTGAATGGCCCTGTTGTATACAAAATTATATAAACAGTGTGACAACAAATTGTAATATAGGCAGTAAATTGTAATATTAGACACACATCTGACCATCAAAATGCTTGTCCAAGGTGGATCCAAATGTTTAATTCTATATGCCCTCAGTTTACGGAAGGTATACTCTAAGACATCAGTTGTGCATGAGATTCTGAAATCTGAATATTTCTTACTGTGTAAGAAGCATCAATATTCAGCAAAATTAATATCTTCATGCAGTATTCTGCATGTATGCCCCAAGTGTTCCTCATAATTCTCAAAACTTCCTTGATAATCAAATCTAGAAGCTTTAGGTATTCCCACATTTCTCAGTTTTCTGAACCACAGGAATTTCCTCATTTATTGCTACATAATTTTGCCTCATGCAATCTAGACCTCTGTGAGTTCTATTGCAAAACAAATTTGTTTCCTAGTTTTCTTTATTTCTCTTCCTACTTGTTTTGTTCTGATGCTGATGGTTTTGTAATTCCTTTTCACGAGGTCCTTGCTATCCAGCTTGAATCACGTTTCTAAACACTGCCAGCCTGTTCAACATACCCATTTACAGTCAGGGTACAGTCACAATGGGTCACTAAACTGGGTTGGAGCTACACAAATGCTATGCTTATATCCCACACTGGATTTCCAAAGGTCTCCCAAGATGCAGCAATTTGCATTGCAATGGCTTTGTATCTCTGAACTTCACAACTGGCCAGTAGGGTCATCCACGAATCACTGAAATACCATAATACAGAATTTGAAAAGGAAACTAATTTATTGCAATTTAAAATTAAAAACAAAACAAAACAAAACAACCACAATAAAAGAATTCCCAAACCCAGCCCAATCCCCTGTTATCTCACTCCTACCTTCTGCATTTCAGCAGGAAGAAATATCGGATCTCATAACCCTTTGATTTTTGTAATGTCATACAGGGAAATGTTAGTGTTTGCAGTAATGGGAAGACTTGTCCATCCTAAACTACAATTTACAGGAAAGTTGCTTATTCTAAAGTCAGACAGAAACAAGCCATATCGAAGTACAGCTGTTACTTTTTGTTGTTGCTTGCAGATGTCAGGTAGAAAAAGAAAAGCTCTTAATTTTTATAGTACTTCTGATTATTAGTGCAATAATGATAGACCTGTTACACAATGGCTGCACTAATGCAAGCTATTCCTAGCCTTACTTTAGACCACTTTAGAAAATTGAATAATGTGGCAATTATATGGTCATGGCACAATGCCAAAAGGTGAAAAGCTATTATTAAATGTAATATTCTAAAATGCCTCAAGAACTGAATGGAAACAAAATATTCCACAGGCAGTAAATCATCTACAGAATTTAACTGATGAGATTATCCAAAGTGTAGTCCACAGAAGATTTCAGTACTATATGTTAACTAGGGTTTTTTTGACGACCTATTAATTTTTAAATTGTCATACAATACTGACTTGTAGAAAAACATGTAACCAACAAACTATAGATGGAAACATTTTAATAATAAAACATATGTTACAATGGAATCTATGCTTTCTGTAAGTAAAAATTTGAGATGCATACTCTGATTTAAAATCTTGCGCCTGTTATGTTTAAATCTATGCATTTACCCTTGGTGGATGAACATGTGAGCAACTGAGGGTCTTGCATCATTCAATGCTAGGTGTGAGCATATAGGACATTAATAAGAAGTATCCAAATAACCAAAGTGCCTTCTCCTTACATTTTCCCAAGGACAACATTTTACCCCCCATATTACAGGAAATCTGTAGAGGAGAGTAAAATGAGGTGGAATTTCACATTAAGAGTGTCTTATGGCAAATTCCCAATTATGCTGTACACAACAGCAGTGCTGGGTTAAGATGTATCTACAGTTATTTGCTGCTTTTCTTCTTCCAGCTAATGAGTTCCCTCAGTATTCAAAATCCATCTTTGCTGCCACACACTTACAAAGGTAAATCACTTGAATGGGCTGAAGTTTCTTCTATTTATTGTTGCTAGGGAACCACCTTGGTATTCACACACATAACACGTCTTCTGACATATGTTACAGAGGACAAGATGCAACACAGCTTTGCCATATACAGTGAAAAAATGTCCTGCAGGATTCTAGGAAATATTCTCCCACAGAAGAGCACTGCTACTGTAGTACCTTAACTTCAGATTGCTGTGGATTTCTTATTTGTTTAGGCAGACTGGAATTGTAAAATTATATGCAGTAATCTGATTAATAGTCCCTAGTTTTGTGCAGGATTAAAACAGAAAGAACACCAGTCTGTGAATTAAGTGTTGCTAAAATAGCATTCTTCTAGTTTTTTTAAAAATACTCTTGTATAAGGGAAATGTTCTTTAAGAAGTCTTGCTAAGTTACATAACTAAAATACCCAATCCAAGTAGGGAGAAAGTGGAAGTGTAAGCCATTTCTGAATAGCCAGGTATCTGAAGGTTATTTGAATTACATCAGTCACCTGCTGTGAGTATTAGTCATACTAACACTGCACGCAGTATTGAAAGACAATAAGCTTCTTTAACGCTCAGAAAGTATTTATTTCTTGTGGTAGCAGCTTTTGGCAGGACAAAAAAGATGATGTAGAGATACTGAGGAGGTATTATTCTGCTCAGAGTCATGTCTGACTATGGGAAACAACCCCATTTTAATTTCCTGTCGATTCTGATTACTGCCAACATCTCTGTGTGAGGGACATTTGAGGCTGAAGGCAGCAAAGTTTGAAAAAATTCAAAGAGCATGAATATGAAACATGAAAGGCCCATATCTCGTTTATGTCCTATGTGCACATATATATTTATTGGTGACGGAAGACCCTGCTGCCTGGATTTGCTCCAATACTAGTTGGTCTAACACTATAGAGCAGTACTAATTGATCCAAACAGGAGCTATTCCCTGTCTTAAAGGAGCTTACCAGTTGAGACAAAACAAGCAGGCTAAAACAGTTAGAGAACCAAAAGAAACAATACTTAACAGTCTCTTCAGCTGCCCTGAAGATCTAACAAAATCTGCATGTCTGTGTTTTATATGATGTGTATGTTTATACCAGCATTGTCACCAAGTACCTTGTTGCAGAGCTGAGGTTATAACACCAGCTCCATACTAAACACTCTTGAGAACAATGGGAAATTGTCCTAGGACAAAGACATCTTCTTTTAGGCCTGTGGAGATACTTGGAAAAAATGCAAAGTTAGTTTTAAATGTTCAAAGCTGATGTGTAACAAACCTAAAATGACCAGCACCATAGAGAGCGGCCAGAGTCTCTACAAACTAATTTTCAAGCTGTGACCCCCTGGCTATCTCTGCATTAAGTACCCTGAGAAAATGCAATTTATTCACATAGTACTGCTGTACAGTTGCAGAGGGTTACCCAGCTGGTTTAGGCTTCTTTTGTTGTGCAGTACTACACAAACAAAGCAGTTGCATATACAATATCGAAGACAACAAGGGCATGAAAGAATGAAGAGCTCCAGTTTTTAAAGGAACAAACAGAAGGAAAGTAATGCTTTTTACAGCAAACTGTATTAGTGGCTTCAATAGCAAGGTGCAAAGTATATTTCTTGACACCTGAAAAACAAAGGCTCATTATCTACTTTAGGTATTTGCTAGTATTACAGGTAATCCCTGAGAACATGTTGATCTGATTTGGCAAGTGCTTCAGTATGCACTTGTGTTCTACAGTCAAATGTGACCTGTGCACATCTGGTCATGAGATTTAAGGCTAAAATGCAGGGACAGTATTTTAACCATACTTTTCTCAGTATTGGCCATGAAGAATACTTGTTTTTTTCCAGCTCTAATCTCTGAAGGTTATCTTGCTTTGTTTTGTTATAACATTAAAACAATAATCCAACCATGAGGATTAAGCCCAGCGTAATTGTTTTCAATCAAAATTATTAAAAATTTTAGAAGTAATGAGTCAAAGGTATCCTCTAATGGGAAATGGATTAGGCATTGCAGTAGGAGAAGAGGCAGGGTAAGCCATAAGGCTGAACTCACAGAAGCTGGGAGTCTTCCCAGTGTAAGAGAATTTGCAGGGAAACTACTGCCCATCTGAGAAAACTTGCAATTAGGGTTTTGGGCACTCTGCCCTACCAAGAAAACATTCATCAGCCCAGCAGTACAGATCTCACTGACTTCAGTGACCAATCTCACTCAAACAAAAACAAACTCAACACAAATTGTCACACACAGCCAGCCTCATCTGATCACGTGCACTTCCTTATATCCTGTGGTTGGTAATTTAGTGCTGTGAACATCCATACACTGGCTCAGGTCATTCCTGTGGGTTTCTTTGCAAAGAGTATAATTTCATTCTCATCTATGCTAGCAGACAGCCAGGCTCCATTCAACACTGCCCCCACCTCTGAGGAAATAAACTGAAAAACAGGACTGCAGAATCTGGGTTAGATGAAAATTAGAAATCATATCAAGATCAACACACAACTCAAGTCCTCCCTGGCAGCTATGCACACAACGCGAACTGATCTCATGGGATTCTGAAGTAAAGAATAACATTTGTTGGATACTGCAGGAAAAGATCCTGTTTTTAAAAGAAAAATGTAATTTCCTTGTGAAATACTGTGAGTTACAGAAGATTCCTATTGCAGGGGGGATGAAAATATTCATTAAAAATTTCAGGCCACCACTGAAAAAGGAAAGATGCCGTTATCCAAAGGTCAAGGTCAAAAGAAGACTGTTCCACCAAATCTCTCAAAGGTCAAAAGAAAAGGAAAAAATTAATACATACATATTATATTCAGCAAATTGGATAAATACTTATTCCAGAAACAGACCTGACAGAAAAGATGAATCAGTTTTCCCAGAAGTAGTTTCTCAACTCAGCAATTTAACTTCAGCTTTGCAGCAGAAATGCTGGAATAGCTGGAATACACTTATGCACTAGTTTAAGTGCTGTAATTATGAGTAAAATATTCCAAATTACTATTGCAAAATACATGACTGTAAGTAACAAATTAAAATACGTGCCAGGTTTACTCTCTATGCAAAACACTTTGCATGCATAAGATTTTAACATTTAAATAACTGCCTGGCTTTTGGGTGGAATTCAGTGTCATTTTGGATTACTAGGCGAGAGAGAAAAAATTTCATAAACACACAGATTGACAGTAGACTTTTATTAACATATCTTACAATGCCAATTATTGTTTTCCTAGTTTTGTACTCTTCTGATGTGTTATAAAGATTTATTTAGAGTCTACAGTAATGTACTGTACTTAAATGATCATTCATACAGGATATCACACCAGAACATTTGAGTAATACACGCACACACCACTCTAGTTTGGACCTGTTAATTTTTCAAGGTTAGCTTAATAAAGTAGGATTTAAAAAGTTATGGGGGAAATAAAAATTCTTGTTTAGCAGCATGCAAGGATATTCAAGTACAATTTTTCAACCAAGTAATCTTTTGTCGTTTTTAAATCGACTGGTGACTAATTCACCAGTAGTATAATAACCACTATGAAATACCCAAATGTTAAAGTTAAGGCTAATAGTTTTACTTCACATCCATATGCACAATCAGAGAACATTCTGTTTTAAATAAAACACAGTAATCAAATTCTGGACACATTATCTTTTGTAAATATAGCATTGGAGCTTCAAACTACAGATCACTCAAGTTCATGAGCCCTGTAATGTAATGCTGGCAATGTAAAGAATCTTTTTGCTCTTTAACCACACTTACAAAATGGCCTGATATTCTTAATGAGCAATGCAAAAATATCACAGGCAGAACTTATAATACAGTATCAAAAAAGTAATATTTTGGAAAAGACACAGCCATTTAGTTGGTGAAACAGAGTAATTCTAATCTTACAGGAAGTAGTGTAATACTTTTGAAATATATATATATTTATATGTTTGTATAAAAACCAGTATCCTTTTTTGTTGGGTTTTTCAAATTGTAGATAACCAGAAAAACGAATTATTTATTTTCCTTCGGTCTGTTCCTGACTGCTATATAGTCATTTTATTTCCCCTATACACTTTTCACTAGATAATGATTTCCACTGGGGAATTGTTTTCTTTGTATATGTGGCTTTATCATAAGATGTTTTTATTTTACGCACATAAATTTCATTTTACACACAAGCTGTGGAAGTCAGGAACTGCTTGGTGGTATTGTATGTACTGTATGAAATAGCCAACAAATGTCCAAAACTTGTGAAAAACAATAGTAGCAATATATTACATACCAGTATTTTGACTACAATCTTTCCTACCTACTTACACTATGGGTTTTAGCCCACTTATTGTTCTTCTCATTAATTTTTTAGTCCTCTAAGCATAAACTGTTTTGGCATTCATCCAGTGAGGTTGCACATGCACTGGCACCTCATCTTGGCTACCTCTGTTGAATTTTGTTTTTTTTATTTTTTCATTTTTAGGAAACCAAGCAGAAAGAACAGTGATTACTTTAAACAAATACAATATTGAGGAACCTCCTGAAATGTCAGTAAAGATAAAAATTATGTTTCATTTTTAGAATAGCCCGCACATTCCTAATCCAATCATTCTGAAACATACATCTGGTTTGGAATGATAGGGATGCTTACGGTGTTATACTTAACTGGCATCTGCTGTGTTCTGCACCATAGAAATTCCCTATATACAGCAATTTCTGTATGTTATCATTAACAATTTATTCAACTGATATGAAAAAAATAAAAGCTCCTTCCTGGAAAAAAATGAGGACAGAATGTGTGTTCTGGATTACATGAAGAGCAGTAAAACACCTAATTTACAGCTATTTCACTTACTTATGGAGAAAAAAAAATGAAGTTCCTGAGAATGTGTACATTTTCTGTAATGCCTGAAATATTTCAATAGACCTCTATAAGTGAAATACTCTTTAAAATTCAACTTTCAGACCAATTATTACCATGCAGTCTCACAGCTGTTTTACAGACCTAATTACAAATGCCTATCAAGTAAAAACCTCAAGCCAACACAAAAAAGGCAAAGAAATTTTATCCAACATACTTAGTAGATGTAATAGACATATACACTGTTTCAGCAAAAATTGCTAAAAACTCAACTCCATGCAAAGAAAAATAAAACCCAGACAGCTACCCCGGAGCCTCTCAACAACTCCAAGTAAAATTTGTGCTTCTTAACAATAATGGGCTTTAAAAAAACACAAGAAAAATAGACTACTGAGTGCAATAAGATTGCTCACACCATTTTGAGGATTTAATTTCAATCATTGTATCATTGTTTAGTAGCAACAACAGCTCATTTTGCACAGATTTCACATGTTGACAAAGTTTCATTTCCCTTTTATGCCCATACCCAACTCCACCCCGAGCCAAGGAGCTAAACTCCCATTCAGTTAAAGCTATTGTCAGTCAAGATGCATTCATTCATGGTAACAGCAGTTATGTGGTGTGTAGATGATGATGACGATGATTTACAAGCCATTATAATGTGGCCCCCATCTTTTATTGATATGATCAAAAGTATGAGACACCCACTGCTGTTCAAGCACTTTGTATCTTTCCTTGCATATGTAGAGGGGTTTACCACGCCTGTGGAGGGAAAAAAAAGGGAAGAAGAAAATAAATGGTTAATATGTCAAGCAAATTGAAAGATGCTTCATTATATAATCAGCATGATACTCATACAACTTTTTTTGCAGGGTAAACATGCATTTTTATTGGTGAGAGGTTTTCATTTTTGCTTCTGGTAGGGTAAGTGCGGGAACTTCCCTTCACAGGACAGAATCCAGAAACCATCACTTGTTTTCTCAGTCATGGTTATCTTGGAATTTATGCTTCTTCTCTACTCTGGAATCCAACTGCATTGTTTGATTAAAGGCCAAACAACAACACTGGGAGATAAGTGTTTCCCAACACAACACCCAGAATTAACCGTGGTAGGGAATAGTGATACAGTAATCTGTCTGCTGGGTTCCTGGTCTAACTCAAAGATCATGATTACACCGCCTCTGGGCCAAAAATCCTCAAAAACCCAAGACAATAAAGGTCAGTCCAAGTTGCAATAAATGAGGATTTTCCATTTTTCCATACAAGGAATGTAGAGATCTATTATTATCTGTTACTGCATGTTATAAGACAAAGCTGATCTACACAGAGGTACCAACAATGAAACACAGCTATAATGAAAACAGTACCTAAGATCTCTGTCTTCTTCACCATGTGCATCGAGATAAACAGAACCCCAAAGGCAGAAACGATGGCCTCGTATGATGATGATTACAGATGCATTAATCAAAAGGAATATTCCTGTCCCAGCTCCACAGTTTTGAGAATGCTGTAATGTTATGGATGTAGAAAGGCAAGAGTGCAAAGATTCTGTTAATGTCAGTCAACTTTGTAACAGAAGAAATTTTAAAAATAATACTTTGTTTTGCTTCAAATAACATGCAGACATTATTTACTAAGAAACAGTATGCCAAAGGATAGCCTGCTCCAAAATTCTCCATACAAACTAGAGTCCAGTGTCTTGTGCTGTGATAGCAACACCTGTATATAAAAACGCTTCCCTACTCAAAAAAGGAGGATATTTATTACAATGTAAAACCTGAATTACAAAAAATAAGCAAAAATATTCTGTACAATATTTTGAATTTGTTGTTGTATAGCAAACTGGATAGGATTACCACATATCTTCCATAGATGGCAAAAACAGGACAAAGTATTTAGAAGAACTTAGTATTACCTCTTTTACAACACTCTCTATTGTTAAAAATTTGCTTTCTCTATCTATGCTCACAGACCTAGTCTATGGTTCTAAAAATCAGTAAAACGTTTTTCAATAGTACTTGCTTTGTTCAATATGTCATTCATCTCTATGACTAGCACAATCTACATTCATCAAGTAATTTTCGCAATTAAAAAATGCACCCTTCCTATATACTTTGATTACAATTAGAAGCTATAATCTCATCAACTACACAACCAATTACTGAATTATATGGATTGTTAATTCCTTTTCTGTTTTCATGAAGCTTGACATCTTAAACGTAACAACAAATTCTACTGTAAATTTTGCCAACCCCTTTTTTTTCCAACGTATTAGCATTATAAGAAAGGTAAGTTCAAACAGTTTCAAGACAGTCTAAAATCTCTCTGACATTTTATGCCCCATCTGTAAATATCTCTCTAAGAAATTCCTCTCACAGTTTTGTGAAGTCCATATAGTTCCAGTCTTCCCCTAACTGTTCAATGGAAGTAAAGAGAAAAGCTATCAAAGCAAACCTTCATATTAGTCTGAAAAACAACAATTTATCTCATCCAACTCGGGCTCCCAAAAGAACTTACATATATGCTGACTAGAAAACTTTTCTGCTGAAAAAGTCAAAGACCTTAAATCAGCACCTATGTAGTTACAGTCTGTAGATCTCTAGTAGATGGCTGGGCATCAGAAAATACTCAAATCAACCACACACTGATTTTCTGTGTATTTGGAAAGCAAGGAAACAAAACAGAGGAAAATAAAAATAATATATGAACAACCAGATTGTACACAAATTCCAGTTGGCTGTGAATCAAAACCACATGTCAACATTACACACAGCGGCTTTGTAAGACTTATAAAAAGGAGAAATATGTTGCTATGCAAATAAATAGCCCTCCAGAATCCAGTCTAAGTCTATCCCTCAGAAATAAGCATTAAACTCTATGACTGGGGGTTAGACTAGATGACCCTTCAAGGGCCCCTTCCAACCCAAACTATTCTATGATTATATAAACACATTTTGAAAACAAAATCATCAAAAGTGGGCAATGGAGTCAACAACTATCAGTGAGCATGAGAATCAATTATAAAATTTGAATTAACTCCCTCTTACCAGTACACATTCACAGTAGCTCTGTTGTTTACAGCATAGTCCTTTCAAGCATACAAAAGTACCACAAACTAAACAAACAGCAGGATCTTTAGGAACCTTGGTACAAACAGAACAAGTTTTTCTGTGATAATACTGAAAAATGGTATTGTAATTCTCAGGCAACTGAAGGAGGCGTGGCAAGTCCCACTTAGGTTCCTGGATAAGCAAAGCCTACAAATGAGGTAAGAATATATATCAGTTCTGTGCATTTTTTAGAGCATTTGTATCTTCTAAAAAAAGATAATACAAAAGAAACATGTAGTTTAAAAATAACTCAGTTTTTTTGCATTTCACATATTTAGAAATGTCACCTTGTATTAGTCACCTGCTCATAGTTGATCACCCTCCTCAACTGCAGTCATGTTTCATCCTTTGCAACAGGTACAAAATGGGCATTAGCCTTTTCCCAAAGATCTTTTCTAAACACGACATATTTTAAGCGCAAAAACCTTCACAGCTAAAACAAGAGGACTAAGAGTGATCTACAGGAAAGACTCTCACTCCCTGCACTAAGTTTGTTTGGCAATAACAATGTCTTAGTCCCAAACCCTGGCACTGACTATGAAAGCTGTCTCCCAGCTAAAATTTCTACCCAAACTTTCGAAAACAGAACTTAAGTTAGACTCTGTAAGTTATATTTGAAGACATCTGCCTGTTTTTCAAAACTGTGTTGCACACAAACCATTAAGAAGTTACCAGAACTCACAATTTTTGCTAAGACAGGCACTACCTGTCTTAAATACTACTTTGAAAAGCCTAACTTTTCTCATTTGACCTTAAAAACACTGTCCAATTTTATGCTGGGGTTTTTTCTGCTTGGTTGGATGTTGTGAGGAGGTTTTTAAACAGTAGTATGTTTTCCTTCAACGCAGTAATATTGTCTGTGTTTATAATTGATGGTCAGATAGGATCATTTTTTGCAAGGTCCAGATATTATTTTAAGAGTGTATGACCTTGAAACCTAAACTGCAAAAAATAAAAAAAAGAAGTAAATCCTGCATTTGTACCTGGTTACCTTTCAATCATGGGAAGAATGCTGTCAATTCCACTGCAATCTATAATGTCTAACAGATTAGCAGCAACTGTATTTTGAGATTCATCTGGGAACTTAAATTTTCACAGGAACAAACCAGCTGCAGAGTGAGGAATGCATCTGACTTTCCCCTGACACCACAGATGTAGGAGAGGGGGACTTGAATTGTTGAGATACAGCTTTGTCATAAAAACAATGCACTCATATTGAAACATATCCATTTCACAACTGATTATTTCAGATGCACTAACTCAACTCTTGGTATTATTTCTTTAACCTTCAGAGAAAATGTACCATCTTTCATCAGTAACTATTAAACAGATTTTAGTAGTTTTTTCAGTATTGCAACTGAACATGCAATGTGTTACAGTAATTTAAAACAGACAAGGAAAAGTTCTGATATGTATTTTCCTAAAAGTTTCTGTTACCTGCCTTTATTGGCTACAGATGCAGAAGATATGTGCACACTCAGTATCATCTAAGGACAGTGTTTCTATATTCTGTCTCCAGCAACTATAAAAACCACAGAGGTATTCTTATTCCTGTTTTTAGCCAATTCAAGCAACATCCACTTATTATTACCCTTACAATCTCTCTCTCACTAAAAAGTTGTATTCTCAGATCCTTATCCAAAGCAACAGTGTATTTGCATAATGAATCAAGCAATAAATAGCTGCTTCCATATCATGACTACTTTGGAAATATAATTTTACTACATACCTTTACTTGATCTGGATGTCTATCTGCAAATGAAGCCAGTTCTGAGCACCACTGTGATATCATGTCAAATGCTGACACTGGCCAATCAAGACAAGAGGCACTGGTGAACTGATGAGCTGACTGAAAAGATGGTAACAGACCCAGGCAGCTCGCAAGAACAGTGAATTCTTCATCTTCCTTTTTAGGCAGGAAATCAGAGAGGTTTAGATTAATACCAAGACTCTTTAATTTTTAAATAGTTTATTAAAAATATATCTATTTCAATAAAAATGTATTCTAGTACTAAGATGCAAACAGTCATGCTTAGTAACACTGAAAGGTTCAATTTTACCAGATAACTTCAAACTGGACTCTTGAAACAAAAAAAAAAATTTCAGAAAAAAACCCCAAAACCAACCAACCAAATTTAAAACCTCAACCCAAGCCAAACCCTGCAATCAAAACACAGTCCCTCCAACAAAAACCACAAATCCAAAAAACAGAAACAAAACAAGAAAGCCCCAAACTCCACAATCTTTTTTTTTCTGTTTAGCATCCCATGCTAGCTAACAGTTGTTTTACAAAGGAGATGATGTTGAGGCAAGGAAAAGGGGGAGCTGACCTGCAGTAAACTCTACTTAAATTAGTCATGGAACTTAAATGTAATTGTCTGCTGGTGCAATGTCTCTGAGAACGAAGTGTTAAGAGGCATTAAGAAAATTAGTACTGAATTCCATTCTGTGTGCAATTACTCCATCTCTGCAAAAGCTGGAAAAGTTTTAAAAGTATGTTGGTATTTTACGAGACAAGCACCTATGACCTAATTAAATAAGCATGACTTTGCTGAAGTTTAATATAATACCATTTTTTTTTGAAAACTGCAGTGCTATAATACATGCTTTAAAAAAATCTTAGGATAGAAAATGTATACCATGAAAAGGACACCTTAAAGTTCAAATTTTTGATCTCTAGCTTTTATATGGAAACATTTGAGTGTGCCCCTCTCATTTTGTACCTGACAACTAGGCAAATCCCCTCCAAAGAGATGGTGTTGAAGAAGGCTTGTGATCCTGAGGAAAGGCAGGCAGAACTGCTGTAGATAGCACTCTACAGAATCCAGATTTACCTAGACAGGAGGAAGCAATTACTAAATTCTGTCCCAGGTAAATTATCCTCCAAATATGGAAACTCCAAAAAGAACAAAGTATTTTTTTAAGCATATCATATAAACAACTTCATCAAACATACATTCCAAAGGCCAGCATTTCACTAATAACCTGAAATACCTCTCTAAGTTTTCTTCCCCCTCGACAAATGGGTTTTCTACTTAAATACTCACTTTTCCAAGTTTCTGAAAGATCTTTCATACTTTTGATTAAAACTGCTATATGTGATTAAAATTTGTAATTATAAGAAGTATTTGTCAATAATTTTCTCAATGTGGCACTGAGCACATCTGAGATTATTAAAAGAAAGATTTGCACAGGCAAACTCTCCCAAAGGGATATGCTTTGATCTAGAAAACAAAGAGTTGTACTGCAAGTCTTTAACAAGATCAGAGAAAAATCATTATAACAATGAAGCAAAAATACTTCAAGGGGACATGCTGGATAAATTTTCTAGAAATTTATTAATACCACTGCTAATTCTTCAGTCTCTCCTTCTTCATATATCTTCCCCTTAGACAGTTCGCTAATCACATGACCCAACAATACTTCCCAAGATTTTTCTCCACTGGATGTATTCTGCAAATGAGAAGAAAAGAAATCCAAAAAGCACTGGTCATAAAAAGGAGAAAATGTTTCTATAATAGCAACAGCAATGAAGAGTATTTTCTTTTGATCAACACATGAATTTTGACCTACACAGATACACAATGCGTAAAAAAAAATAGTAATAAATACATCATTTTACAGAAAGGGACTGCATTTAGGTCAATAGTGAAAGGTGAATTGCTACTTGAATTACATATGCTCTGAACGAAAAGCTTTATGAAAGCACTTGTATAATGTTTGAATTTCACATTTTGTGCGTGAGTATATAAATGCTTACTTTAAAACTAGAAAAAAATCACTTCCGTGATACATCTTGTTTTGACAGGATTTGAATTCTAATACAAGGTTTTTTTAAAAAGAAGTAATTTTCAAAAACATACCAATCAGAATGGATGACAAACCACTTGCAATATATTTGAAGTTACAATGAATCTATCAGAAAGTACAAAGTTGTGCTTGGAATGAACAATGTCTACTACAGATGGAAAATATATTTAGTGTAAAGAATAAATAGCCACTTAGATTTGTGCCATAGCAATTACTTTTAAAGGCAACAAAGAAAGCCTTAAGAAACAGAAGGCAGTATTCTCATAAATATTTTCTCCAAGTCAGAATAAATTCTACCCCGGAAAAAGATAACTGAATATGAGTTTTGAGTTCTGTTAGTATATTATCAACACAACAAACAAGGGAGTGGAACATTACTGTGATTTCTTAAAGAATCTTCAAATACTTCAGTACGTAATGGTGTATATAATTCATCAATTGGTTTCTTGAGTGCATTTTGACATCAACTTTCATTCTCGATTTTAGATGGAGTCTTCACCTTTCATACTAGGACCACACCACTACTTACTGTTTATAATCAAAGAACCAGAAGGCAACACACACTTAATTCAGCAGCTAAGACGAATCTTCTTTCTATGTTATTCCTGGAAGTTTAATCCACAGGCATTTAGTGTGCTATGACACCATTTCACACCTTGCAAAGACAATGATGGTGAATTTGGATTTCAAAAGTACAATACCCACCCCTCAGCCCTGCTGAGAAATTAAACTCTTCATGCTATTTGATCATTTGACATAAATAAAGAGCAAAGTCTTCATGTTTAATGTCTGGAATACCAAACTGTTAATAAATTCACTTGGTATTATCCACAGACAAAAGTTACGTGAGGTGTGATCTGTGTAGTCATCCCAGGATTAAAATGTCTGTCTTACCAGCAGAGAAGGCCAACCTGCACCATATGGTTTTAACCACTGGGACTTAAAGAAACATCAAAGAAAGAACTTGGATTTCTAAATTAAAAACCCACTTCCCTCATGACGTGCATGAGCATGAGGGACAGGCTCACGAAGAGAAGAGCAGCCAAAGGGCTGAGAGAGAGGAACAAGGAGCTGTGTGATTACCACTGGCCAGTCCTGAGTGCTTTAAACTGCAAAATTATGTATCACCTGAGAATCACTTAAACAATGAAAAAGACCCAATTACTAGCAACAACCTTAAGCAAATGTCTTTGTATTTCTAAGAAAATGATATTATATCGAAAGAAAAGGTGGATAGGGACCTAACAAAATGAAGTACTGTTCAGTGTAAAAAAAATTTCATAGTAGCAGGCCAGCAGATCATTTGTCCTTTAAGACATTGGAATTCTGACTGACCAGTATGACAAATTTAAGTTACATGTGAATAGGCAGGTCATACTTTTCAGCCTTCATTTCATTTTAGATCTAAGGCCAGGCTGTTGCATAAAGGGGTATCCTTTCCTTTGGTCTGATATTGGCATTCTTCTGACCTTCTGGGAAAACCAATCTGTGGAGCAGAAGGTTAACTGAAGGATTTAATGAATGCTGGTGCTAGTGCAGACAGCTTTGTCTTTGGTGGCAACTGGAATTCAATCAGCTGAACTGAAATAGAAAGATGCATTGTCACTTTACTTGTAAATACTACCAAAAGGCAAGGAAACAATAGTGACAAATTTCCTTCTCTGTCTCTTCATAACATGAGCACTCTCGACCACATAGTGAGAGAAATTTATATAACTAGCCACAAATAGCACAAGCAAGTTGGAGAAGTCAAGAGGGTTTTTTCCTCCAACAAGCTACCTGCTTTTCCTGTAGAGAAATGCATCAGATCAATGCCCATGGGTTATATGGGCAGGCTTCAATTTTGCAAGAAGGAAAGCTGCACACACTAATTAAAATCACTGCAACAAAGTAAAGACTGAAACTATAAAGATACACACACTCAAATCTTAAACTCAGTTTTGGAACTAGGTATTAATTATGAAACTTTTAAATCTAATCATGTATAAAAACCTGCAGAAATAGCATACACAGAATTAAAACACTGGATTTTGAAGCTGAAGCAAATTATTACATGCAATGCAGAAGTATTTGTTACATTAATAGCAGAAATACTTAAGCAAAATTTCATAAATATTTTAGTAAACTAACCAACCTTTTTGAGAGCTCCTGACTCTTTCCATGCCATCCTATCTTCAGCACTGCATTTAACAGAAAGCGCTGCCAATGCTTGAGTATACAATAAAGTGAACAGTACTTTTATAATGCAGGTGAAGTGTTCTGTGAAACAAAGAAAGCAATTTTAAACACTTGATAGTTTTAGCAAATATAATCATTACAGGATCTCTAGTTATAGAAATGATGATTTTGAAATCAAAAGCAAGTGCTATAGAAAAAAGAACAGCCCCTCAAAACATACAAAACAACATATAACTATAGTTGCTGGCTTTCAGAAATTACTTGGCAGCCATATGAACAGAACAAGTGCAAGGCAAGTAATTTTCCACTGCTCCTTATGTTCATCTTAATCCTGATTATCAGTGACTTCATCCAAGTGGCGAGATGGTAACACAAAATTCTATTTTGTCCAAAGGTTACATATAAACTACTGATTACTGTAGATGTAAGCAAATGCATATCCTATCATGTCTTCTGGCTCCCATCAGGGGTGACACTCATACAAATACTGGAAGAATTTTATTTTTTTTTTTAAATTGCCACAAGAACATCTAGCATATCAGTTTCTAACCCTTCACTTCCAGATATGGATCCAGCCATAAAAGGCTTTCTGCAAAACACTCTTGAGTGAATACCTATTTACTGGACTTCACATGCATACAGAAGGAAAAGGCAGACTGGCATTTACTCTATTTTCAAAGATCTTTATGATTTTTTTTTTTAATATTTAAAGAACTATTATTTCCTACAGCTAGGCTCCAGGAGCAAGTTTTTGAAATTTTTTTGGAGAAGCTTGCAACAGAAGCAAAACAAGACTTCCTAAAATGGTAACAGAAAAAAAAAAAGATTCGTTGAAATGAAGATACTTAAACAGTTCTTTTTAATGTTTTAACTTTAGGTTCTATCTCCAGTCCCAAATTATCTAGTTTGTTTTCAAATCTAGGCAGATCAAAGAAGTTTCTATCATTGCTGAACACCACTCCTTAAGCATAAACTCAACTAACATATATTTTAAAAAGTGTAGACAAAACTGAGAGGTCTGAGAAGTCCTCTCAGGCTTTGAAGTCAAGCAAAACAATTTTATTTACATAAGCACTTCACAAAAACTGGGTTACATTCATTCTTTCTTCCCAAAGGATTTGAATGAGCTTCATATGTGAAAATGAGGCCAGGAAAATGAAACACCTTGCTTCTCCTTTTCTGCATCTAACATCAAACCCCACTACTAGATTTTAAAATATACACACCTAACACTTAAGTACATAATTAAATTTGTGAAATAGCAATTGTTCGTTTAGGTAACAAGTGTTTACAAATCAACGCAGACATGGATTTTGAAACTTTTTTATGTCACTGAGTATAAGCTTATGTGAATATAAGCTATAAGCAGAATTTATGCATCTAAAAGGTCATTTGTTATTGCACAATTAAAAATTGACTTTTCTGTATTACCTTCCTGTGGAGGTTGTGTTAAACATGACAAGAAATGGTCCTATACTTCACCCCCCCATTCTAGAGTAGGCAGCATTATAATGATACTTCCCCTTCACATTTCCCCAAGTGGAGGATTCACCAGATCCCACTAGATCTTGAGGCCATATTTTTAATCTCTGCTGAAACCTTCATTCTCTCAGCAATCCTACCCCTGAGGAATAACAGCAGGCAAGCTTTTAGGAAATTTTCTGGGACTGAAATCTCCAAGATGAAACCACACACATTCAGAGAACTGTAAAAATTGCCTCCTTGGCCCTAGTTAAGAACTGGCAATCATAGTTAGAACTGAGCTTGCTTACGGAGTTCTAACCCCTCAAAAGCAGAGACAAGCAATAGAAATCAATTTCACACTGTGAAAGCATGAATAAAACCCACTGCATGTAGAGCAGCACAGACAGACTGCTGTCAACAGGCACCAGCCTGCCACAGCCTGCTCCATCTTGTAGCTCTGCTCAGGTGATTGCACTGCTCAACACTGGGTGTCTTTGAACATTTTAAAAAAACTGGTTTTTGCTAAATAGAATTACTCTGTGTATTAATACAAATTGTTCAACTCACCAGAAATATGTCTAGCCCATATTATGCTTCAATTAAATAAATGCTCATGTATTTACTTACATGCATGTGACTCATTAATTACTATGAATTATACTTTTGGAGAACCCAGAACTGGACAAAAACCGCACACTCTTGCACCTGGGTCACCCTTAAGAAGTCTTGAATTCTGCACAAACTTCATCTTTTTTTTTCCCTTAGGAAAATATCTCAGGAGCAGCTCAGAGGCCACATGTTGTGTAATGAGCACCAAGGCTTTTTTAGTCATAGAAACATCCCATGGGAAACATACTAAAACATCAGTCACTGCATCAATGCCAAATATTTGACAGCTGTAGGTACCTGTAATGCTAGAGCTGTTACATTCTTGTCTAGTGCAAAGAGCAACTTTATTTGACTTTCTGCAGTATGCTTGCTTCTGGGGGCTGTATGCTGTTTTCCTGCTGGCCCCTGGGGCAGGTTGTGCTTTTGCTACATCATCTTTTCAATTTAATAATTCTAAAGCTTGCAAGTATGTGAAGTAAACCACTGAGCAAAGTTCTGAACTAAAATGCATTTAGGACTCCTGTCCCAAAACTGATAGTCTGACGGTCTGTAAATATTATTACTATGGCTAGGCCAATCTAACAAAACAGGCTAATTCAGAAATTTTGTACTTCTTTCAGAATAATATTGAGAAATGCTCTGGCGTTCCTATTTTCAAAACAACTGCACCCTTAAAAATTAAGTTAAAATAGGAAACACTTCTAAAACTCTAATTTTAGCATTAATGCAAGAAAAGTGCAGGTAAATAAGCATATTACCAAAAATACACATCTTTTAATTTCAGTATCAGATTATATACCCTGGCATGCAATGATGACAGCAGGAAGGCACAAAGAGAACCAGATGCAAAATTAAGGACATAGGGCCTTTTTTATTAAATTTAGAAGGAGATCTTTTTATAAATAACCTTTCAAAACTGTTCTTCTTGATCTAAAGCTTGAACCCTGATTTCAAAACACAGCTTCAGAACAAAGAGAGACAGCACTGAACTTCAGATAATCCACGAAAGGTATATTGAAGTTCCAAGATAGAGAGGAGTATTTGAGCTTTCACATTGAAACTGGATATACTGTTCAAGCTGATTACATCCATACTATATTTAGTCAAGATGCTTATCCAATCATTAAAAAAAAGTGTTAGTGTTCATTTGAAAGCTGCTTGCTGCACTTTTGTTGCATGTCATTCAAACTTTAGAAAAAAAGAATCTGTCAGAACATCCAGGTGAACCTCTTCAGCAGCTGAGCCTAACCAGTATTATAGGAAAAGGTGTTGAACTTAGGTTTTACAGACCAGAGAAGAAAACCTTTTCCGGAGTCCATGGAGGCTGGTCTCAGCTCCCAAAAGGAGCTTTCAAGCTGGAAGCCATCCAGCACTCCTGAACTGCAGCTGTCCCTGCAGACCACGTCACAGCACTGCCAGGCTGCGGAACAAGAGCTACTGGCAGGCGCTGCTGGCACCCGGCACCGGGCACAGCGCCGGGCACTGCTGGCCCACTGACCACTGCTCCTACACACCCAGCAGCCTCAGGCCCACCCCTGTGCACACACACCCTGGCTTCCAAACACTCGGTATCAGTATGCTGCTTTTTACATTCAGTGCAATGCAGAAACTAAAATCATTACAAGCTACTAGACCCTGTGTACTTCTAGAAATCTGTACATGGGGTCCCAAACCAGGTGGTGGGAAAATAAAACTTTTTACAATTGATGGTAATAAGAAAAAATGTGCAACTTCAATTAAATTACTCCAACATCCAAAAACTGTGTTGAAGAAAGGACTGGTGGAGGGTACTGAATTCAATTTACAAAGACAAATTTAAGTTTTGATAACCATCAAGCCACTCTTTCCATTTCTGTACACATACCATCATTTGCTATTTCTTATTTTTTTAAGAAAGGAGCTGGAAGCAAAATCTTTGTTTTGTATAGAGCCCCAACTCACAACACCATGAACACTCCACCCTCTGCACAACTGCAACAGAATTGAACCAGAAACTCCTATATGGATTATTATGCATTTAACCCTGTACAATTTCAAAAGTTTCAAACAAAATGCTAAACATCTGAAAAGTTCTGCCCATGTCCTAGTGTGAAACTCAAGAGAAAAAAGAAGTTTCACAAATGGTTTTAGTGTCTTAAACACAATGTTTATTTTGCTTGCTACACTACACAGAGGTACACGTATCAGTATCGTTCCCTTCTCTGCAGATTGGATCCTGCTTGTAAATGCTCTGACCTCCACCAGAAAGTTTATTCAGTAGCAGTCTTCTTTCTTTCTGATAGGTTCAGATCAATTTTTCTCTTCTGAATGAAGAGACTGAACAGTAATGACATTTTTATTGCTTTAATCTATGTGAGATTGAAAAAGATACCAACACCCATCCAACATTTAATAGGGTAGTTAATGCAATTCCCAGTCTGAATTTAAAATTAACAGTTAATAGGGAAGTTAACACAATTGCCATGTGAAGGGCAAGAGATGAGATTTTGAGTCCTCCTTACAGAGCACTCTATTTTTAAAAAAACATGGTGTAAACAAAAATGATTTTAAGTACAAACTTGAAAAAAAGATGTCATATTTGATGGACACAATGCAACTTACTTAAGTCTAATGTTAAAGGAATATACTGGAAATATCTGTCAACACACACAGGCATCAGGCTCCTGCATGTATCCCAATGTACAGCCAAGTCCACAGCTCCTGCACCCCATGACAATGGCAAAGCAGCACAGATAATTCAGGAAGCAGGAGGATCAGAGATTTTTGTTCACCCCTATTGCTGACCTTGTACTTACCATGAGACATTTCACAAGCCACTTTACCTTAGCTGTACCTCAGCCCTCTACAAAGAATTAATAATACTGAATTTGGCTCTGTGACCGACACACCCATTGTAAAAGTTCTAAATAAATTTGTTATGACTTATTTCTGTGAACACCACTCTGTACCTCCAAACAAAGAATTATGAAAGACTTTCTTTTCATTCTGCCTAACCATTTTGATGAAACAAAAATTAGGAAGATAAATGGCAATTTATTTCCAATTTAATGCTTCACAGATTTGAAGTAGATACATTTATTTTCTTTCTGCCACTTGCCATTTCCCTCTCAACGGCAACATATAATAAACCTAAGAGCAAAGGACAAAACATGCTGCTGGTATGAGGCATTTCACAGAATTCTCCACAGAATGCCCTACTATTAATTGAATGTTGTCTTTTCTAGGATAAAATACACTTTCTTAAATGGTGGTATTCAATACTTGGATATTGACTACAAAGACACCGTTGGTTTGTACTTTATCTTCAACAACTTCTACCCTGAATTTCAGATGTTAGTCTCATTAAACTTTTATTTACTCTTTTTATACTAGTTTGATTGAGTTCAAATAGAGTTAAGTTAAACTGTTGTTTAAAAAAATTAAAGTACATTTTTGACAATAGTCTTCCTATGCAAAATATTTATTCTTTTAGTATTTTCATATTCTGATAATCTTTTGGATATACTTAATCCATAAGCACATACTTAACAAGTGGACTTGATGATACTAAAGGTCTTTCCCTACCTAAATGATTCTATGATTTTAAGTATATTGAATTGCAAAAACAAACCCACAGTGTTAACGGATACACACAGAGTCACTTCAGCTGAATTTAAACATTCAGTATTGAGGACTGAACACCTCTAAAGGGCAGACAGTTTCTACTAAGCTGTAAGCATCAAGAGCAGAACTTACCTGAATTTACCTATTCAAAAACTACCAAAACTCAGCAGATATCAAAACTGCCACACAGTTCCTATGGGAGATATTTTGTTCAATGTCAGTGAAAAAGTAAAATGCTACTTGCTTTGTTTGTCCTCATTTTCCAAAAAAGGTACAATTACAGATAATCAAGCCAGAGACCAGAGGGTCTGAAGTTGTATTCTGGAACATATATTACCTATTAGCAAATGAACCAGGTTTAGCTGTTCCTTTTACACAAAAAAAGAAATTTAGGTTGTAAGACAGTTTTGATTTTAGTAATGAAAGATTTAATTTTTTAATATCTATTTAATATTAATAATTATACTGTATGCTGTCTCTATTGAAATTGCTGCATTACAGCAATTATTATCTTCATGTACGAGCTCTTACATAAAACTGCTTCAATTTAAACTTTGAAATTCAAATTCAATTACAATCTTTCCAATTTTTTGCCCTTAGGCACAGAGTTCAACTTGAAGTACTGAGCTGACCCTCCAAGCAAAAGATGAAGGTCAAACAAAGGACACTTTCAGTAGAAATACTTAGTTTCTACTCAGCTCTTGTATCTGAATAGCTGACTGATAAGGTAAAAAGACAGGGAACACAGATAAACCTGTCAACTCAGAACAAAAACTTCTGTTCAATGCCACCTTTTGTAGATAAGGCAGAAACATTATTTTAGAACATATAGTAGATCAGCTACGATTTACCATCCTGCAAACCATCATGAAAGCACCCTCATCTACATAATAATTTAAATATACGTATTTTTGTAACATACCTTTGTGCAATGGTTGAGGCATGGTTAAAATCTGGATAAGCAAAAGGGATGAGACATCTCTGTAAAGCACAGGAACTTCTGGCAATTCTTCACTTACCAGCCTGGAAATAAAACCAAAGATAATCACTTCTGATACTATAAACCCATTTTCATATTTTATTTTGTATTTATTTCAAATAGTATTACATTTGATATTAAGTTTACAGAAGCCTAATACCTGACAATTTGCTAACTGATCTCAACTTTAAAAGTGATCTCAAATAAAAACATTAATGTTACTCATGTAATACTCATGAGAAAATTACCATTTGGGTACCTGATTCTGTTGAATAGTTTTAAAACATTCAAAACTGCCTGAACTCATTTTGAGTATGTAGAGAGTCAAGGAATATTCAGTTGAACTGGTTTCCAAAGGCATTTCTCACATGTACATGTAACCAGGCTGTAACAATAACGAATCCTCAAAATACATTTAATATTACAGGGAATGCTCCTATTGGAAAACAGAGATCTTAGAAAAGCTATGACTTTCATTCACGTAAAAAAGTGAAGCCATGACAAGTGGGATTATGCAATCTTACACACAGTCTTTATTAAACTCCCTAGATGTCTAGAAGGAGAGTACATAAGCGCAGAGACAGTGCAAACTTTTTAACTATCCAGATTTACTGACGCAACATCATCTTCTTTTCCTAAACTAAAAAGCAGAAAATTTTTGCAGATAGGAGGTAGTTTATAGCTTTGTGCAGCAATATTCAACAAAATTGCAACTGTGTTCTTCAGGTTCAACAGCTGAGTCAAATGGCAAAAAAAAATCAAATGGTGAAAAATCATTCTTCCCTCTTTTAACTGATATGGGACATGATGGAAATCTCAAGCAGAAGCAGGCTTGAGATAAAATATAATACACATCCTCCCCTGTGAGCCTTCTCTTTCTGCAACATGTGCAGATGCAAAGAGCTGGGTTCTCACTGCTCTTGGCAAGCAGTGGTGGTGCTGCTGATCTGTGCTGCAGGAGCCACACTGCAAAGTCCTGGTCTCACTGACCCTAAATCTCCCAGGCAAATCAGAGTCCTCTACCTATGGCCACCAGTGTTGCAAAGGAACAAACTGAGCTCTTGCAGACCATGTACTGCAGATGGTTAAGCAAATGTGGTGGTATGTGGATGCATGCATGGGATCCTTAGTGTTTTCTAACAGCTTTGGGGATTCAACCAGTTTATCATCTCTTAGGCCCATAAACATGATCCTGCTTTTGGAAGACAACATAGTTACTGATTTCCTGAAAACTCAGGCATCTCTCTACAGAAGGCACTGCCAGGAGTCATCTGGGATATGAATTTTAACACATGGAAGCAGTCATACAACAGAAGGATTAAAAGAACACTTATGGTCACATGGCTGACTGGTCTTGTAAAATTAAGTGACAGAAAACATGGTCTAACTCGTCCTTTTGAATCAATGAGCCCAGACAGCTACAGAAAAAACATCATCTATAACCCTTTGCTATAATCAATCATTTAATAAAATTATTGTTTCAAAGCACTGTAATACATATAAACATACATATAGATGTGAGCCTCCTAAACAAAACCCATATATTCTAAAAATCATATTGATTTTTATATTGAACTCTATATTGATATAGAGTATATTGAACTCTATAAAGAAGCCAAAGGGGGAAAAAATTGTATCACTCTGCCAAGCTTCATTTTCAAAATTATACAGGCCATGAAGATACCCATCTCACTATGTCTCTCTAATTCTACCTTTACCTACAACTAGTTCTACTTTATGATCTATGACACTGAATTTTAAAATAACGCCCACTGTGTAATGACTTTAAAACTATGGACATCCATTAAATTCCTTTTCATTTTTAATTCTTAATTTATATATAAACTTGTGAAAAATTAATTTGGAATAACATTTAAAAACTCTGACTCCCTCTGGTCACATTTAGCTGAACACTTTCTGACAGAGGTATCAATATTGCTTAATAGTCATGCAACAATTAGGTCAAGTACCAGTTCTGTCCATATATAATATATATTCTGTATACATATACAGAATACCATAACCGACTTCCAGCATCACACATAAATGAACTCATTTTCACATGCAGAACCAACTGAATTACTTTTCTAATTTATTCAGTTCATAAGAATTGAGAAGCAAAGCTACACTAAATGTCAGGAGTTTAGATAAGCTGCTTTTGCTTACATCAAGTACTGCAGCACATGAAGCACTTACAAACTGCTCTGTCATTTGTTAAGTGCCTCAGAAACTTCATTATGACAATGAAACCAAAACTACAGAATGTGTTTAGAAATGTGTTTTATGGAAATTGTCTATTCTGTTAGTCTCCGATGCATATAAGAGAGCTTGATAAATCTGACTACAAAAACTTGTGCCATGGAAGTAGTTAATATAAAGAAAGCACATACAACTGCAAATAGAACCAAAGTAATACAAAATGATTCAAATGTGTAACAGTTGTATGTAGAATCAATTTTAAAAAGGGAGTTGATGGTGAAAATAAACTATACAGTGCAAAATGAACACGTCCTAAAATGAAAAATGCAAAGCTCAGTTTTCTCTATGGAAATGACCTCTCTTCCAGCCCCAAGGTAATTGGGCTGCACCTCTGTGCCAAATCCAGGGCTGCTCATCACCTGACAGCTGAGAAACTGCCTCTGTATTCTGCATGCTCCTCCTGAGAGATGTTATGCAGGAGTCACTCCTTTGAGAAAGGATACAGAGAAATGGGAAATTCTGTTGTACTCTGAAATAAGTAGTATTTTGCTTATGGTAGCTCCTTATATTTATGCTCCACATTCCCTCTTCTCTCAACCAGAAACACTTAAAGGTTTTTGGTTGATGCTAACTCCAACGAACTATAAAGGTAGAAATTCAATAAGTAAAAGTTGTGAGCCTCACATATATTTGAACTGACAGACACAGAAAATTTGAGACACGGGGATACAGGTACACCTAAACTAAGACTTCATCAACTAAGAAAAACTTATATTTTCTTCACAAATTACAGGATAAGAGGTAAAGTCCACATATCCCAGATGGCAGGAAGGTCAAACTAATACACAGCTTCTGATATTCACTGTTAGAAAGAAGAATTCTGCAATTTATTCTGGCTGCACCTTAGGATATAATCACAATTTCATATTTGCTCTTCATTGTGTCACAGCAGATTTTACAGCAGGTCAGTTCCTCATTATACATTCACTGACAGTACAAACATCGGGCATCTCCTGTTCTCTTTTACTGCAGTGCCCCCAGCAGTCCCTTGTCAGCGTTACCAAACTCATTCAATTTAACTTTTTTAAAACATAGATTTGTTACTTGACTTTGTTCAAGTCTGCCCAAGTAACATAAGCACAGCCAAAGAAGATGATGAGCTGCAGTGCAGGGGAAGGAAGAAACAGCCAAGAATAAATACTCCAAAGCTGGCACTACTGTCAAAACCTATGTACTGTAACACATGTCCTGAGAAACAGCTGTTCCAGGCAGGATTTCTGTAGTATGAAATAGATCACATAAGTCCTGTTATACCTTCTTGCATAAACCTTAACTAAACCCTGCTCACTAAATAGCAGGGTTTAGTTAAGGTTTATGCAAAAGGTAGTCTATATATATACATCCTACTCTCAGAGTATCTTCATAAAAACTGTGGGTTTTTTCCACATTTCACAATGGTTTCTGTGATGGAGATGTGACTTAAGAGGGTCCTACGCACAGCTGCTCAGTCCTATCTCTGAGTTGCAGTTTGTTGTCCCAGTAGGACACCAAAAACAGTCTCTGAAGCGATTGAGCTTAGAATGAAACATCAGCAAAACACTGTAATAAAAATAACCCAGCATTTCAGTTTATCATGCAGTTCATCCCTCCAAGTGCTTCTGCTGAAAAGATCCTTAATGTTTTACCAATCTTTCTTTCCTGACATATTCTGTCTGTCAAAACAGACACAAAATTTCAGCCTTTATAGAGATTTTAACTTTAAAAAACCAAGTATATCCTTTTATTTCATGTTTGTTGGTCCTGAAACTGTGACTATTTGGACAAGTCCATTAAATTCACATCTGGGTTTCGTAATTATTGCTTCCAGCTGCTCCTTGCTTGCCCCCTGCCAGAAGCTATTATTCCCCCTTTGCACCACAATAATTGTTTATTTGATCACTATTGAAACCAGATCTGTCCCTAGAAGAACAATTTGCTTAAGTACAGCCTGTGGGACCAAGCACACAATTAATTTTGCAACACAAACCACACAGGACAAATCATCTACTAAGCTGTGCACAGTTCAGCAGACTTAGCTTCTTTTCACCCTGATCTTCCAAACAATTCACATTATTTAGGCCCTTTTTGATAGGCTATCTTCCTGCTCATGATTTTCTTATTTCTACTTTACCTTGCTGCAGCTGCTTGATTTTCTTCCTATCTTTCCTTTCAGTTGCCATTTTCTGCTACAAGGAGATCTAAATACAATTGTAGAAGACACCAGACAAGACCACTGGTTTTGGGAAGTACAGTGAAGCAATTTTGTGAGACTTTTTAAAAGTTACTTTGATCAGGTCTCACAGACACAGAAAATTTAAGGCATTATTTACGAAGAATGACAGCTGAGTTGCAGAAAACTAAGATAAAAATTGTGGGTTCTAAATCTGAATAGTTATATTTGTAAATATTTATGCATATTTAAGGAAAATAGCTATAATTAAATGAGGGTGAGAAGATAATGTAAAGGTACTTACATTCCACGGATTTTTTATATATGTGTGTGTGTGTGTGTGTGTGTGTGTGTGTATTTCTTTGCATTCTGAAAATTATCCTTTTAAATAAATGAAGATTAAACTAGCTTCTCTGGAAAACTGCTTTCAACTCAAATATTAATTTAAAGTGAAAACCAAATAGAAAAAGATGGCATATTGGTTTGAAGTTATTTTATTTCTGTGACTTCCCTAAAGTTAAACTGTTTGAAATCACAGTAATACAGTCAGAAAATACGGAACTTTTTCTCTCACTGATATTCTTTTTCTACAAGTCTTTGCTTGAAGCCTCATGTGCAGGTCAGGCTGCTGATTTAGATGACTTGGTTAACTTCAAAGTGGCAGAATGCCATTCACATCTAAAATCTGCAACGATTATTTCTCCACCATCCTCTTAAGCTTTTTCAGTTTTCAGCAGTGTGTCACTTCCTAATTGCTCGGAGCACTCCTTTCTGTAACTGAAAAAAATCTGCTGTTCTGTCCTTCTCAAAAGGCTGTGTGACTCTAAGATACGTGCAATCAGATCATGCACGCCAATCCTATGAATGCCATCTTCAAGTCAAACTACCTCTTCAAATTTCCACAGTATAATTACAGATACTCATTTCATGCTCCAGTTTATACATTAAAAACGTCCTCAAACTGCCTCCTTCATAGTGTGCATAAGGAAGGAAAAACATTCCAAGGAGTGAGCAAAAATATTCCAGCTCAAAAGCATCTATGCATTTCACCAGTGAATTATTTCATGGCAAAACGGATGCTATCTCAGTTGTAGCTTCCTACGAACCATTTAGGACTTCATGCCAAGCCAGTATCAAGTCTACCATGAAATATTGAAAACCAGTGCAGAAAACACAAGAACTGCTCAAATGCAATCCCAGCATACAATACTTTCTGCAAAGCAAGGCATTACAGACCTACAGTATCATTAATTTCTAAGCCATTCAAAATATTGCCTAATGAAATCTAACATACTGCACTTTAGCCTTGACATGACCAAGGCATGCTGAATTCCATCAGCTCTGTGAGCCCCCTCTGTTAGCAGCTGCTCTTCAAAGCCAGCAAGCTCTTCAAAGCAAGAAGTGCACAACCTGTCCCAGAGCCATTCTGGCCACATGATCTTAATTCTGCCTCATGTAACTCAGCCAACCATACACTAAATTTATTAACATCATCCCAGTGGTCAATCTAGATCAGGTCTCAATCAGAATCACATGAAAACAGACCCCCATAGCAGTTTGAATGCATGCTGAGCAGCATAGGTTTTCATATGGTTATAAAATGCTTGATGCTTTCTTCTGCTAATTGTTTATAAATTAATCTCTTGATTAATTTTAATTTTTTTTTTAGTTAATTTTCTCAGTTTCATTACTCCAATAACCTAACGTTCATTGCAAAAACAAGCCTGGGTCTAAGAAAACAATAAAATCTTAAACTAGAAATGACAACATATATTTTAATAGTCTTCCCCAATTTGCAGTTTGGATTGTGGCATCACTGCTCTAGATCAGTTTTTGAAATTATGCTTTCTGCCTCAGACTCCTAGAAGCACTGACAAACAGCTGGATAGGCACTAAAAGGACAGCCTTTTGACATAATTGCAAGCTACAAAATGTAGAGCTTAGTATGAAGAAGATGCTTAAGGAGCTAAGAGAAAAAAAGTGTACTGTTTTCCTCTTAGGAAAAATCATAATCTGGTTTTAGGCAAGAAACCTTTCTCCTCGTCACCAAGGTAAAATCTGAAAAGTGATGGGTCTTCAGTCAAGTAAGGAGATGAGTCCTTGCAGAACAAAGTACACAGTTCAATTTATTATACTGTTAATCTTTGTAAAGCTCTGTATGCAAGGTTCATGTTTGAAAAGCAAACTCAGGTAAGTAACTTGCTTAAAATAATAAGCTTGATTAAAATTTTTAGCTTAAAATATAATAATTTCTCACATATGTTAGACCTATTTACAGCTATTAATCATTACTCAACTTTCAATAAACTACCAACTTATCTCAATGCAAATTTTGTTGAGCATCCATATCAAGAACAGCAGTCCCCTATCCACTTACCCACTACACTATTCCATTTTGCATATGCTTAAGCCTGAATGAGGTGTAACTAAACTTTAGCTCAAAACTGGTATTTGTCAGATTTTTATGTAAAAGAACTTGGGAAACACATTTTTACAAATTCATACATACAATTTTTAGATGTTAAATCCATCAGCATACCTCACAGAGAATTTAAATTAAGACAGAAAGTTACCCAAAGTCCCTCTGTAAGGATGTTTCTTTCAACAGGTAAAACTGATATTGGTTAAATTAAAATACTTGCTCTGAAATTTTATCCTGCAACGGCTGGGTTAGTTTTCTCCAGGGATTGTATGCAGAGTCTATACTGTAGAGGCGCATATGCATGGCCAACACGTGAAACAGCTGATCTGAAAGGTGAAGAAGACAGATTGCTGAGTATTATATACAGTGATATGAACTATTTTACATTAAATTGCCATTGTCTATTTTACAAGATTCTGAGAAGCTGTCACTTCATTCCAAATAAGCTGGTACACTAAAAAGTGTATTTTTATTAAGGATTGATTTATTTTCAAAAAAAGGATTTGAAGAGAAGTAAGATTTCAATAGAAGGCAGTGAACACATGCATATATACAGAAAAATTATTCAGAGAAAGGCTACTTAGAAAGCTTTGACCAGTTCTCCGTTGTTTTGGCGCTCCATGTACTTAATTACAGGCCTTTTTAAAAAACCCTGTTTCATATGCTGCTATGCTGCCAAGGTTCCATGCTCACTTCACTTGCCTCTCCAGTTTATGCCAGAAGTGGTGATTTCCTAAACAGTTCTTCTTAACAGGGACTGATACACTTTAAACTGATATACCTTCAGCTTTCATTCCTCCCTCTCACAGTTAAGTTCTGTGCACAAAATATTTGAAAATTAATCTTTGGTTCTTCATCTTTAAACGGTTTATCATTCCTTCTGCCTTCATATAGTTATTTTGTAGGTAGCTTTTGGCCAAAAACACCCCAAACCAACAAACTTCTGACTACACATCAGTGACACCAAAGTAGCAAGAGTCTTCATAATATCAGAGATTTGTCTGTACAACCTGCAGGCAGAGTTTCCTGATAATCATAATTTCAAAACCTTCTGTACTTCCACTGTATCAAAAATATAATTTGCAAAGCACTTCTAGAATTTTTCAAACAGAGAATGGATAACTACTCATGGAGATTTACTGCACTATTTTATATTAAAATACACATTGTATATTTATCTATAAATTATATGATCACACAAAGACAACTTCTAACCCTTTCTTTCATTAAGCCACCCAAGAAGGCAAGCATCATTTAGGTAGAGAGCATTTTCAGAAAGGTACATGCAATAAAAAGCACAGAATGGTTCGCATTGGAGGGAACCTTAAAAGGTCATCTAGTCCAAGCATCCTGCAATGAGCAGGGATATTTTCAACTAGATCAGGGATTATCCAGGATTCACTTTTTTTCAAGGAATCTTTTTTATCTACATAGGTTTACACTGAAATAATTGAAGTATCATTTCCCATCATTTTGCTTACTTTTTTCTTCCTGTCACACTATATCTCGCTATTTGGTGTCATGCTTTTCTCCTGTTCAATTTTCTAGAACCCTGCTTCCTTTCTCACTTTCATTTTAACTTTCTTAGTATCCTGACATCATCTTTCCTCTCTACCCCTTATTGTTTCAACTGATCCCTTTGCATCTTTCTCTTGAAATCTCTCCCACTCTCTTTAAAACCCACTTGCTCAACCTACACACTCACAGGTCCTTTTTTCAAGTAGAAATAGCAGCTATTAATTTATTTTCCATAAATAGACAATTACTCAGAGGTATGCAATGGCCAAAAGAGTCGCATGATGAAATCAGCTGACTGCCAGAGCCTGAGGGCTGTAATTAGCTCCTGGGGTTTGTAAAATAATTGGAGCTGTAGATGGTATTGGAATTGATAGCTGCCACCTGCTTTCTGAATAAAAACAGTCAATGAGGACAAAATAAGTCGTCTTTTCTCCTGGCAAGAGATTCCTAGCAAGACAATGCCTTCCTGATAAAGTTGAAAACTCTGAAAGTATACTTATATTCCATCAAAATAATTTTAAAAGCCCTCGAGCATGGTTTTATTTGGAATGAAACCCATGAAAATATTCACCTTTCCCTCCTGCCTGTTCACTAAAAAGAATGGTTTTTTCCCCTTCAACTGCTCCTTGCTTTAAACAGAAATGAGCACTACTCAAAACAGAAAAATAAAAAATGAAAATTTAAAAATTGTTCAGAGTAATTAATTAATCCTCTGTTCCTTTAACAGCCACTCTCCTGAGCTTTTACTTATAGAAATTAACCAGGCAAGCATCAAATTTTAGCACTGGAGAATTTACTTGTAATCTCATAAATGTGTAACATTTATGGAACGGAGACACGTTCTGACAGAGCCTGGAAGCACCACAAGGCCGTTCAGCCGCCGTGTAAGGGCTCGTTCCGGCCGCCGCTCGTTCCGGCCGCCGCGCGGGGAAGCCCCCAGGCCAGAGGCAGAGCCCTGCCCCACCCGCGGGCTCCGGCCAGAGGCACACACCGAGCTTCACTTCTGCTGTACGCCACACTCGCTCCACTGTGTTCACATACCGCTTACTATGACTACAAAGTACTGGAGAAAGCCAAGGAAAACACCACAGCACTGGAAAGCAAGTTCTGGCAACTTGATTGTGCACCAAGTGCTTGGTGCTACACCACGTCCTTATGCCTGAGGGGCTGGCGGAAACCTGCCTTGAGCCAGAGGAATACCCGAAAGCTTTTCCTGTATTTGTGGAATGCATAATTTCAAAGCATAAACAGAAAAATACAGAATGTCTTCCCATTTTCTTATACCCTACTTGGAACCTTTAAAATACATGTAAGGACTGTTTTTAAACAAGTAGCAGTAAAACATGACCATGACAATGGCCCAAGAGTGGGAAGGAAGGCCATAACCTCATCAAGTACCCCAAACCCCTCTGCCCCTCACAGTCCATCTTCCGATTCTCTCCAGGAGAGTCCACCCTTGTAAGGGGAAAAGCCAGGACCTGGCTGTAGCTCAGAGTCACCAAAAGATCATGCTTACTCAATTTTTGTAGGAAGATACTAATTTCCTAAAGTGCACCCACAACAAAATTTGAAAAAATTTAAATATGATCCTCCTCTTCTAATGACTTTGTAATAATATTTGAGGCAGGCTGCATCCAGATAATTTGAATAAATATAAAAATCACACAATTTGGGTGCACAATATAACTTACCACTGCAAAGTCATCAGGGGCTTGGCAGGATTCTAAAATGTAGATGTTTGAGCAGGCAAGATTGCTATTTTAAAATATGATCACAGACTCAGGTATTACCTACATTGACACACTGCTGCCACAATTCTCAGCTTATGTCTTTGTTTTCATAGAATACATGTAAAGCTTAAACAAAGCTTCATAGAATCATCTAGATTAGCAGTTAGAACTAGCTTTCAGTTGTATTAGCATTCCTTAATCCATTTCTAAAAATGATGGAAATAACTCTACTGTTGTTATTGTCATTGCTGTTCTTGGTAGATTTACCTTCTTGGAGTTCATCTATTGTGAGAGAGGAGCAGTAAACTCAATTGGAATCTGTACTTTCAAAAGAGCAGCCCAATGGATAAGACACTGTCTTTGCACTGGGACTGAAGCTATATGAGGAAGCATTATAATATTGCTCCTCTTACAAATCCCAGACATAATAGGTATTTTGTCTAAATATCCACACTGCACCAGCACCTGCAGCTGCATTCTTTACTATTTTTAATAATAAAGCACACTCATTTTACAGATGTTGACAAAGTTCTTAAAAATATTCTATGTTATAGCACAAAAAACAGGAGTCCACAAAGGCAATTTCACAGCCCTTCTAAGATTTAGTCTGATATACATAGCACAAAATAAGACTAAAGTCAAGACATAAAAAGAAAGCAATTTGATAGATGAATGGTAGAAATTCTAAAAATGCTATGCTCAATTGACAAAAATTAGTGATTTGGGAAGTTGCATTCAGATTTAAGTTTTGGTCTCACTTGTAATCTTGATCTTTGTTGAAGTGATCCCAAATTTCTACATAAGTTTTGCTGCTTTTTTTCTGGCCTCTTGACAGGTAAACTCTCAAATTACCAGAGTTCAAATCACATTATGTCTTTTTTTATTAATTCCAATTCCACAATGTAGAGCAATGTGCTGTCATAATGAAAAGAAAGAAAACTAAGGAATTAGCTGCCTTTTTATTGCTTCCAATAGTCTAGATAATGTGTTTATACCCCACTCTCTCTTTATTTTAGGACATATAGTGCTGTCATGGAATTTTCTGTCTTGATCCAGGATTTCCCTTTTTACATTCCCTAAATTAGCATTCATACTTACAATGTGAAAACATCACAGTGACACAACAGTTCACTGCAGGTGGACTTGAAACCATCCTTGTCTCAACTGTGAAGATCTTACCAGACCAAGGATGCTTCTCCCAAAGTTTCCTGGGACTATCAAGAAGAATGTAGATTATAACTAAAACACTTGATACAATCAGATGCGGCTTTATTGTCAATAAGGAGACTGAGAAATATTTTTCTCCTGGTAGAAATTTATATAGTCCACTTAGCAACAGCAGCTGCAAAGACCTGCTGACAATATCTTCCCATTCATCACTGATCCAGTAGACTTGTATCAGTAGAAAAACCATGAAGGTCAGGAAAAGCCTATTAAGGCATTAAGACTGGATAGTCTTTACAAAATCTCTTACATCTTCACTAAGCCTTAATTGCTGATGAAGCAGCTAATTACCCTCTACACCAAACCCGCCAGCGTGTGAAATCAACTTTAGCAACAGAATTCTAACAGTGCCTATCTTTGGTTCTCCTACACTAGGTATGTATGGCATACCAAGTGCTTTGAAAAATACTTAAGATCATTTTCTGGCAAGAAAAACTGCTTTTTCCAAGTTAGCAAGAATGAGCACCAAGGATCTGCAGACTGACAGCTCCTAACTGAAAAAAACTCCAAACCAAGCAAACAAATCAAAAAACCCAAACCCTGCAGCACCAAAAAGCCCAACCAACCACAGAAACCTACTGTAGAAAGGCATTCCTGAAAAGTTATTTTATTCTTTTTATTTTCAGTCCCTGCAGAGAGCTGCATATGACTCTGCAACCATATCCACATCAATGATTATGGGAAAGAGACAACTGCAACTCAATCCTGCAAGTCATAAAAGAATTAGGTTTCTCTCCCTGTAGGAAATAATACGTGGCTCCAAGTGTTACTGTCCATATTCATAAAATGGAGACAGCCATTACTTCCAACCTGGTTGAAAAAATCTGATACAGAAGAATCATGAAGAGAAACAATGAGTTTCTATGCTCATAAAAACACTAAAAGCACTGATTAAACTGATACTAACACCATCATTCAGGCTTCATCAGGCTTCAAATTAATGAGAAAAAGAAAACCAAAACCAACCAACCAACCAACCAACTCCCACAAAGCAATACTGTTTCTCAATCTTTAGAGTCATTGCAGAAGTTAAAAAGGTGCTAGATGGTCTACTTAAGAAGGGTTTAAAACAACTTTTAAATAAATTTTTGCTGTCCAGTAAATAACATCCTTTCCAATTAATGCATGTGATGCTACAATGCCAGACTGCTATTTGTGGGAAGCATAAGGATATGGAGCTCATTTACAAAGAAACTGAAGCCAGTGGACAAGAAGTTAAAATATTTAATCTTTACCCAAAATTCTAATTCTATCCTTCTCACAAAGGGGAAAAAGGAAAAAAAAGAACCCAACCAAACCAAAAAAATCAGACAGACAGTGAGAAAAGTACTATTTAAAAGTTTAAAAGGAATATTATAAATTAATTTATATGTAACTTTTAAATTCTGTGGAACTGTTCATCAACTACTGCAAAACTACCAGAGTACACATAGCAAAGAAAAACATCTATACAAGTTAAAGAAAGGTCATGGAATCAGTGAATGCGTAGGGTTGGAACGGACCTTAAAGATCATCTAGTCCAAACCCTGCCAGATCCCTGCCATATTCCATTAGACTGGGTTGTTCAAGGCCTTATATAAAAACAGTACAGAGAAATCATAATTATTCAGCCTTAATGCTCTGTTTTCACCCTATTCGCTAAATATGGAACAATGAGGACAAACAGGCCTGCTACACTTAAGACCTGTGCTGTTGTTATATATCACAATTTTCCCTATACCCAAGAGAATTTGCAAGGCCACAGACTCTAAAACTAGAATGCAGTGCTTCAAATAGGACTTGATTTTTAAGTAAAAAGCAATAGGATACTATTTGCATTTTTAGTTGCACACACATACAAAATTTTAAGCCTTAAAATGGCAATTTTGCAGCCAAATTTTCTTCACCATTCTTCTCACACACACTCGGTCACTGATACCAAAAGCTACATTAATCATTCTTAATTTTACTTCCCAAGAGGAGCTGCCCTCATGCTGCAATCTACTTAAACAGCTCTTGACCTCTTTGTTCCCACCATCTTCCCTGATGTTTGCTGGTGTAACAGCTCACCTGGGACAACATATTCTATTTTCCACAATATCCAATCACCAAACTTCACAATTGTTACAAGACTACTACAGAGTAGTATGCTTAATCACAAAAAAAATCCCTCAGTATCTCACACACAGAAAAGGCCAAACCAGGTTATGTTTTAGATTACTTCTGCTGAACCTGACATGACAGATGTTTAAAAACAAAAGCAGTTTCCATACTGTGCAAGGAAGACTTAAAACAGTACTTAAGTTCTAGGTGGGGTATGGATTTTAAAAAACATTCTTTCCTTACTGAAGGAGACAATGAGGAGGCTGAAGGTAAATTTTAAATGATATTTAAGAAACAGGATTTCTCTTAGAAAAACAAATTACTATGAAAGGATGATAAAATATACTTCAGAATATGAATCTACAGAACTGCAATTTTTTGTAACTTAAATGCAAGGATATGGAAGGGGCAGTGGAGGAAACACACAATTATATGGTTTTGTGAAAACAAACCCTGCTATGTATATAAAGCTAACTCTGCTCCCACTAGTCATATTTAGCCTAATGTCCAAAACAAAATATAGTAACAATAAATGGAAATACTGTACAGGTCTGTTCGAGTAGAATCCCATTACCTTACATTAAAAATTAAGTCAATTTTAATGTAAGATTAAATAAGACTAGATTGCTACATAATTTTACGAAGTACCAATACAGAACATAAACAACATGTGGACACTTTAACAATGAATAGATGACATTCACTTCTATGTGCTGCTTAACACAACAACACATTCATACACATAGTGCCTTCACCTGGAAGGCCTTGAATGTTTCTAGAGTGCAAGATAAATATTAAAAACACCAGTATGACTGAATCAGATGTAAATAAGAAAATTTACCATTCTACCAAAACTGGTAAAAAACAAGTGTGTTGTGGGTAAGACGCTGTCCACAGCCCTTTATCAGAAATATTACTATAATCCTTTTAGCAACAGCTAAAGGAGAAAGTACTAGTACAACACACTCAATATTACACAACAGTTTAAGAAAGGAACACAAAAATATTAGGGTAAATAAAGTGCAAGGTATTGTAAGTAGAAAAAGAAAATAAAATCAAGATATGTTATCAGGTTTTAAAAAAATCATCAATATGCTTTTCAATCAATATTCTATAAATTTCAGATTAAATTCCTGTGTGGAAGTATATATAAACAGTTGAATCACTGGGAAAAAAAATTCTTCTCCCAAATATATAAACCATTCTGAATACAAAGGAGATAATCTTTAACCTCTTTTCCAACCCAAGCCTCTGTGATTCTATGAAAACAAAGTTTTCCTTACTGGGCTATTTTACTTTTCCCACAGACAATTAATGTATAGTTTCACAGTGGATTTCCAGCCAAAAAAAGATGTATTTTATGAACATTTTATATTTTGTAAACTAGCACATATTTTTAACAGCAACAGTTATCGTGATCTTAAAGCTTCTCTTTAAAAAAACAATTTCTTTACTTCTCATGTATGAAAAGGATCTCTAACTTTTGGTAAGTTTAGTAAGTTTAGTTTGTTCCAGTAATCTATTTTGATGAAAGGAAAACTTGATCATTTTCTGAGACATACAGAGGCAATGGCAAAATACTAAAAAGACTGGAAAAAAAAAGGAAAATACGACGTATGAATTTAAACATGGCTTAAAATTGTCATGTGTAGCTGAAGTATCCATTCAGCACAAGACAATTCTCCAGTGGAAATGCATCCTCTATGTACCACTTCCAATTTTGTAATTCTCCAAAAAGAAATTCCTCCAGTGATTAAAGCATTTTCCATGCATTTCAAGGCTTGAGAAATATGTATTAAGATTCCTGACAAATCTTTTCACAGACTGTCAGCAAAAGGTATGCTTTCTTGCAAAGAATACAAGAATCCTTCTTTATGCCAGAGGATGTTGAAGGGATGGTGTGGTAAGACTAAGAAAAAAATTAAATAATGTATTATACAAACCACCTAGTGTCAGCTACCAGGCCTTAACTTGGTGGCATTTCTTTTCTTTCTTTTACTTCAAATAACACCAAAGAAAGAAAAAACACTTTGAGGTAGTTTCTCCCTTTGTATCAACTGATGTAGTACAAATAACAACAGTGAAGCTACAGAGATGTACATAAAGAAAGCTGCCCACCAATCCAGTGGTTCAAGCACTCTCTGCAAAATCGTAAGCTTCCAGCACTAACTGACTTTAGTAGGTGAAGCATCATCAGAGAACTCATTATTTTTGAGATCTATTTATCTAGCTAGCTAGCTTTTAAATAGGTACATGGTAACAAAAACTAGATGTGACATCAAACATTTCACAGTGTTTTAAGATGCAATGAATGTGTTTCATTCCACTTTTATCTTAAAATATAAAACATACATAAAAACTGAGATGTCCTGATTTTGAAAAATAATCAGTGAGATAAAAATATGACCTTGAAGATTACTGGCCACTTCCCTGCATGCATTCTTCTAAACTCTAAAATGTCAAGAAATTTTATTACCAGTAAAGCCATGTGAAAACAAGGACAAACTCTCAATATGTGTAACATCACAAATTTTTTCAATTTCAAAAATTTTTCCAATTTAAGCTCAGATCTCCACCCTAACCTGGCTCATCCATGTTCTTCCAAATACACGCATATGAAATGGGTAACAAATTAGTAAGAGGCTAAAATTCAGGGAGAAAGTGTCCATCTTACTAGGGGAACATACAATTACAAATACATTGTAATCTAAGTATAAATTATCTGCAGAACCCTGGTTGCCCAAATGCTTCAAATTTGCAGACAGTGATCTAGAGATGTTCTTTCAACACATGCACTTTTTAGGTACTTTGTTCGGCTGAGAAAGATGGGTAATGATGGTGGGGAAAAGACATTGTGCAGCACAGTTTAAAACTACTTTTTAAGTTAGCAACACATGAATGAAATTAGTTGAACTACATTTCCTGGCACTAACAGAAGGCTTTTGTCCCAAAGGGAATGTGAACAGCATAGCACCTGGTCAGATTTCCTTAGTGGCTTGTCACCTCAAAGGATGAGGAAAGCATCCCTGAGAAACTGGGTACCAAAAGACAGAGGGAGGACTAAGCTTTCTCTTTTCCTACAGAATCTGCTGCTATTGCTACATAAGCTTGCAAATAAGCATTAGTAGTAGTAGTAGCAGAATTCTGGCAGGCTTTCCAATTTTTCCCGACAGAAAAAAATGCCCACTTGTAACTGTTTATATTCCAGTAAAAGATTAAAATATTTTTTTAAAGAAAAAACCACTTCTGGCAGCAAGAAGTTGCTTTATTTGACTATTATTAAAGGTTTCAGAAAAACAATATCTGAAAATTTCTATGAAAGAAAATATGCAAAACTTTGTGGAAGAACTAGGAAAATTAAAACGTGGGACATTGTAGCAGCATTTTTCTAAGTATGACATCGAGTCATGAGCTATAGTAGCATTCAGAAAACCAACTTCTTTCCTACTGCTAGTAAAAACCATGGTGAAACAAAGCTTTCCTGCTTCACCCTTAAAATATTTCTAGTGTTACTCACAAAAATACAAACTTATTAAAAAATACTACATGCATAATATGACAAATGATTCCGAAATAATTGTACTCATATGACATGAACAGCTCTAATGAAGAATTTGTGAAAATTAATTTTCATATTTGTCTAACAGAAACAAAAAAAACAAAAAAAAAGAGACTCCTTATGGTGGAAAAAGAAGGTTCTAAAAGGAAAAAGTTGATGTAATTTAGAAAATACCAAAGAGAACCAGACATCTTTATTCAATATTCTAATAATTTATATTGCATTTAATAACATGAAACTTACTTAAACATGATCTTTTTCCAGCTGTGCTTGCACCCCCTGAACACAAATTTCCTCCTCGATGGACCAGCTCAAGTTCCAAGTTTGTTCTGTAAGAAAAACGTAACAGTATTGAATGGAAAAGCATTATTCAGGCTTCTACGGACACAAATGAATCATGACAAACTCCCAGCATACACTAAATAAAAGAATTCTGTAAACTAATCTTTAGTGTGAAATACTGCCAAACTACAGCTCAGAACAAAACAAACTTTATCAAGATACAGTCAAGTATGACTTTAAGTACTATATTAACATAGTACTGTATTGAGTTGTGAGAGAAGAATTTAAAATATGTTAATTCTGTGGCTTTCTTCGGTATGTGCACAAAGCATAATAAGGGAATTTATGTGCAAATCTAGAAAGACAGTATACAGACTGGCTAACTTTCACTCAATCATATACGTCTAAAAAGTGTTTTCTTTATTGGCAGAGCTTTTGTTTTACTTTAAACAAGTAGAGAGTACAATGGATATGGCATCAACTAAATATGAATACAGTCTAAATTATAATTAAAGCACTGCCCTTTATAGATAAGTTAGTTAATAAAGACTTGGAAGTTAATTCTGAACTAAACACTATTCACTGCAGCTCATTAGTATGAAACAGGAGTTGTGTCACTGAATCTCTGCATGTCATACTGATGTTTTCTTTCTTTCTTTCTGCATGTCACACTGATGCTTTCTTTCTTTCTCAGTATTACTGTAATCTGATACTTAGGCACCAATTGTTTAGGCCAAATTCGATAATTTTGTTTAATTTTGGAATTGTATGTTTCACTACTGCATTATCTTTTACTCTCAGGATTTGGAGCAAACAAGTTATATTCTCTGAGAGCTTGTTTTAGTAAGTCAACATACATTTTAAAAATAAATAAAGGAATATAATTTTATTATTCTGAAGTGTTGTTTTTCTAATTTAATCCAAACTGCAAATTTCATTCTAAACATACTTTGTCTTTTAATAGAAAATGATAAAATTTTAGGTTCGATATAAAGTAACTGAATCCATACTGAAATCTAATCTAGAATTTTAGGCACATAACATATCCAAGCTAAGAACATCCCCCCATACATTTAAGAAACTACGGAATGACTTTTATTCAAAACAAATTATTTTTGAGAATTTCAGCTTCATCAACTTGAAAGAATACATTTTGATATGCAGTGTTTGTTAAGATACTTTCCTGTTTTTAAAATAGCAACATTTCTGAATATTCCTATCCCTAAGTTTGCAGCTTATGCCATCCATTTCTGAAGGAATGCTTTAATCCTCTCTACTCAGAAAAGGCAATTTAACATTGATAATGTGCCTGCTCAGAGCTCCATCTGGTTGCTGCTGATAAGGGCATCTGTGTGACAGGGGAATTTTCCACTCTTCAGGCAATTTGCAGTGCTCACTGAACTTCTGAAAATCTACCAGCAAGGAAGCAGGGACAGGGATTTCGTATTAGTGGACAAAATAGCAACTGTAGATCAGCATGTGCTAGTTCATCATGGGAATGTGAAGGAAATCAGCATGTTTCATTTCTATGAACCTTCTGATAACTAATTTGAAGAACAAAATCAATGACAATCTTCCATTAAAACTGTAATTAAGATTTAAATAAAAAAGACTACCCGAATGTTAAATAATAATTTTCTACAATTTTAAATTTCCCTTTCACCAAGGCATATGTGCCATTTCCCAAAACAAACTGCAGGGACAATTCTGAAAAATACCTCTTGCTGGTACATATGAGGTGTCATATAGTACTTTTTACTATAAGGAATGTGAGGAAAGTTATTTTGGTAATCATATACTCTGTTCACATATACAATACCAACTCTCACTTCCCACACTTCTTCATTGTCCCCAGCTCCTCAACGGCAGCACCTCATAGTTCACCTTTCTTGGAAATACAAGTATTAACCTTTTCCTTCAATATGTCTTTTTCAAAACATAACTTGGCATAAAAATGCACAGTAGAGAAAGCATCTTCTGTGAAAGTGAACACTTATCCTTTGGAAACTATCTTACATCTGGTCCAGACCTCAATCATTTTTGAAGGAGACTGGTGTATCTCCTCCCTGATTTGAGCTCCCTTCTGCCTTAAGGATCTGTGTACCCTCTGCCCTTTACTGAAGGAAAGTGATAAAGAAAAACTGGGACCATCTGATGGAAGTGTGGAACACAGAGTTGGTGTCTGAAAGAATCCTTTCCTATCTCAGACTCCTCAACATGAAGGAAAGGGAAGAAAGAAAATCTGTATGATTGTCTTCTTTTCCTATCTAGAAATCTAGAAATTCATTGGAGCAAAAGATTTTGTAGAACACTGCCTTTATCCTCACTCACAGAAAAAAACCTTGAGAAAATGGATTTTGCTCAGCTGTCCTGATTAAAACCAGACCTATACTTCATCCCTTCTTGGGGGCTTTTATTAAAGGAACGTCTTGTGGGTGGGAAGGGTGGTTTCATATTTCTGAGAATTCACACCAGGATAGGGTAGGGGGATGTAAAAATGCAATGTCCTTTCCAGAAAGGGAATATATTTGGATGGACTTGCTCTTCCTATTTGGACCGAAAAAGCATACTAAGCACTATCATTTTTCTCACTTCAATTTACAAACACAACACATACATGGAAAAACCCTAGATGCTGAGACACAGACTCAGAAGGAAAGACCACATGGCTCTTACATTAATATATACATAGACAGAAAAAACAAAAGGTCTGTTTGCACAGCCAACAAAAGCATGAAACAGACTGCTATGCAATACATATACATAAACATAAATATCCTCAAAGATATTGCCACAAATGACAGTCTTCAATGCTTTGAATGTGGAACTATTAAAATTAAAGCTAGGCACAAGTGATTTGGGAATGACATCCAACACTAATTTCATAAATGCCAGCAAAGACAAGGAGGAACACATGAAAAAGGTACAAATTTAACAAGATACGACTTTTGGAAAAGCAAGAGGTTGCCAAGGAGATGCTGTTCCAGCTGGGCATGCAAATCAGGATGCCAAGACCTAGAATGCCTCTTTTGCTAGGAAAACAGACAGCAGCTAGCCTTCCCACAATGTGGCACAAGAGTTCTTTTGATATTATTTTTCTCTACTACTGGTAACATACGCCTAGGCAAGCAAAAATGAAGAAAAGTAAGTTTCTTTTTTCCTTAAAGAGAAAAAATAACCTGCAGGAACTGGCTACATATTGTTTCACATCCCAATCCAGCATGCAAAGCTGGCATTCAGCTGTTAACCAGCATCTTTGAGGACAGGAGATGATGCCATTTTCTGATTGGAAATGGAACATGACTTATTAGAAGACTAAGAGTGTTTAATTCACGTGGAAATATACAGAGTTCAAATGCTCATCGACACAAGGGTTAAATACAAAGAAAAACTGCAATAGCTATAGAAGGTCTGACCAAAAGCAATTAAATGCTTCAGAACACCTGGAACTAGAAATGCTCAAAGGTTACTGGTTGGTAAGGAACACAAGAGTGTCATTACCTTAAGAACAACTCTGGATGGAAAAAAGGAAGAAACAGGTCAAACGACAGGAATAACTAACAGAAAGTAAATTACTTCAGTATGTAATTTTAATCATGGATAGTCTGTTGTTTGATTACTTAAAATCAAACACATAATAAAATCATAAAAATAAAACTCTTCTAGTTTGGAAAATGTAGTACAGATTTATTTCCATAAATACAAACTGTAAAGTTATATTAAAATGTCTATTTAAAAGTTCATTTTTTTAACCCTATAGTTCTTATGCAATTATCAAATAGTAGAAGCATGTAAATCTGGATTGCTGAATTGAAAAACAAAACAAGGTAACCACCTTGAAGCTGATCTGCCAGGTTCCCTCATTAGAGATCTAATGAGTTATAATAACAATACAGAAGGCTGGATCAGAAGGCATGTTTTTTTGTTCAAACATGCATAAATGGAAAATTGGTGACACAAGTCTAACTCTAACAGAAAGAGGTCACAAGGAGTACAAGTGACATATCCTAATCTTAGTGGTCAACCACGATTTCTCTCTCCAGCAAGCAGCAATGAAACGTTGTTCTAGTCTGAGGTATTTTTAACTCTTTGAATGAAAACAAATATTGAGCTCTGTGTGTAAATATAAAAGTAATATATAGGTACATTTAAAATATCTCTAGACAGCATTTTTAAAGTTATATAACATTGCACCCAGAAATGCATTTTAACACCATTTTTGTATCTTAATTGGCATGTCAAATCAAGGTTACAAGTAATCATACTTTCATATGTGAAATATCAACCTTGAGTCCTTTGTATTTTTGTAAGGGTATTTAATTCCACTGATCAAACATGTAATTGCTAAAAATCCCAACATAACTTTTCCCCATAGAGCATATACTACTTAAAAATACAGAATAATCCTTTAACTTGCTATGTATAGAATTTCATAGTTCTTCTGTATCAGTTAAAATACTCTGAAAGAACACAGATAGTATTTCTTTTAATAGAATAATACAGTAATCCAAGTTGGAGGAGAATTCTGGAGATTAGATAGTCTAACCTTCTGCAAAAAGTGGAATATCAGATTTGATTACCCAGAGTCCTGCTGGGCCAAGCCTTGAATATTTCCACAGTTTATATATGAAAGACACTCAGCAGAGTTTATGAAACAGCAACAAAAAAAGGCCACTCAATGGCATCACTTCTATGGTTGCAGTCTCTCTGCAGTCAGCACCTTCCCTGCAGGCCTCAGGAAATCAGAGTTTAGAAAATTTTCTTATGAGTATTTCAAGTTCTTATGGGAAAACCTGATATTACAGTAACTGTGAATAGATTAACCATTCAGAGTACCTTAACATTAATGGTATAGAAGGAGGGACTGATTTTCTTGGAGAGTGAATGTGACACTGACAGCTCTAAAACTACAGTCAAATATCACAAAAAAATTGCTGCTGATTTCACTTTTTTAGAAGTCTAAAGACTACATGAAGAGAAATTCCTGGTTGCTGATGTAATAAAAAAAGCTTGTTCTGTGATCTTAAGTTAAAACTAATGTGTGGCAGAGAGATAAAAAACAACCTATGATTTAATAACTAGTAATATGGCAGTGGTACGGAAAAAAACATTCTGCAGAAGACAGAGCAGATTTGACAGTCTGGGAAAGGAAAGTAAAACAAGAAATGGAACATAAAATTTTGATATATGGAAAGCAAAACCTTGAATTTAGAAGAAAACTAAAAAAAAATAAAACACAATGTTCTGCAGGTTTTGTGACACCGCTGCACATAGTAAACATGAACTGAGAGGCACATGTTTTCATCTTGCATAATGCCTGTATATGAAAATCAGAAAATGTAACCTTGATGAACTGAATATTCAAAAAGTCCTTTTTGGAGAGGATGAAATATTTTTTAATTTTTTTTTTTAAAGAAGAAAGCTATCCAGTGACTAATACCATTAGTGAGAAATACAGAAGAAAAAATATATAAACATGCCCACCTGGCTACAGAATACATAAACAGGAAATCATTGTCAGGTGATCCAGGAGTCTTACTATAATCTGTATACTTCTTCTGTGTAGTACTTTTTATATCTTTCATTACAGATTCCATTTCTTTACTGAGGTTGGTTTCAGACTATGAACAAAGACACAAAAGAAGATCAGTTAATTTTACCTGAAGAAATGCAGTAGCTGATAGTAAAGAGTAGCACTTTCATATTTGTAAAACACATTTGCAAGTTATGAAAAAATATGCATTAAAAGTAAGTATTCTGTCTCACAGAAGGGTCAGAGTATTTTGGAAATTTATTCTGATTTGTTCTGAATATGAAAACATAACTGTTTTGTCCATCTTCTAAGTTTAAGAATCTCAGTGCTTGTGCTATTTTAAAGTATATTTGCACTATACAAGTAAAAACACAAAGCATCTCCATCAAGACTTGAAGGTAACAAAATTTAATATAATTTATTCTGTCATTCAGAGGACCTCATGAAGCTTTGTAACACACGAGCATCTGCAAATTGCTTTCTGTAAACAAACAATCCATACCTTCCAAAGTTCTTAAGATACATTGTTTAAAGAGCTTCCAGTTACAAGACCATTGATGTTTTTTCATTGCATGGAAATTATATTTTATATTACATTACTTTCTTTCTGTGCAAATTACTATGGAGAAAACTGAAAAAGTGCTCAATAAAAAAATTATAGTAATCACATTTTGTCACTGCTTTTTGGTTATTTTTAGTAGGTAATGCAGTAAATGGTCTAAGTTTCTTGATAAGAAAACAATACTATGTTGTCTTCAATATCTGAAGAAAATAAACTTTCCAAGGTTGCCAGGTTTCTAAGAGATCACAAATGCAATATAAAGTAAAAACTGAAAGGTAGAGGCAAATTAACAAGGATCTTTCTGCCTTACACTGATGCTTACTGGGAAAGTTCCCAGCTGTTCTTGAAGGTCTTCCACCTCTTGCACAAGATCTTGCATACACTTGTTACTATGACTTTGCCAAACGCTCCTTTCCATGTTGTTTCCCGGATAACAAGGAAGAACGCTGTTGGCAAACTGCCTACACAGGGGACAAGTAAATTCTCCTTTGTCCACTGAAAAACCCTGGAGGACTTGGTCATTCTGAAAGAAAATAAAGAAGATGTAGCTGAAATTTGCAAATGATCATAGTTTTTTTTTAGCTTGATATTATTTCAGGTGTATAGCTAAAAAAACTAAGTCTAAAACCTAAAACTGTAAAGACAGAATAATTAGAGCAGTCCCCAATTTACTGACAAAGGCCTTAGCTACTAGAGACTGTCTTAAAATCCTTCAACTCAGTTAATTTTCCTGATTTTTAAGCACTCTCCATTGTCAACAATATCCCCATAACAAAGCAGAAAGACTTCAGTGAAGTATTTCCAACATTTCATGCATGTTGTTTCTTTCTGACAATTCCCATGAAGTTTGAGACTACAGGTACAGGCTGAAAAAAGTCTAATCAAGGAGCCATTGGCAGGCAGCATAAGAAGAACCCTGATTATTCCTTGTATCATATGAAGGATGAAAAAATGGACACAGAAGTACATGTTTGGAAAGTGAGGGCATGTCTTCAATATTCCTGTTAAATGGCAAGAAACTTTGCTTCAGCTTCAGGAGTTGACTCCATGGTTTGATATCAACTCCATGTTGATATCAAACTGTATTATGTAAAAATAAATGTTTTATCTGGATGAACACAAGTCTATATAAATTATTTCAGTCCTAAAAATGGTAGTAAATAGTCAAAATTATTATGCATTCATCTAGGTACTAGCAAAACATGCTAGGATCAGAAGTTCACTTAAATAATCTAGAATCTTCAAGAATACAATTACATAGAGTAACAATTTGTTGCAAGTTTAATACAGAACCCACCAGAAAAATGACTTCAGAATTTATATGATGCATAAAATCACTTTTCCAAAATTCTGTAAAGTGAGACTCTACCATGAAAGTCCAGATTTTACTGCTATATTACTTTATGTAATTTTTATGTTATTTTATATTTATCTGGATGACACAATTACTGCTGCAAGCAAATTTAAATTAATATGGAAAAGAGCAATTCATCATTGGATCCATGAAAGGTTGCAAACCTCTTAGTTTCTTTAGAGGTTAAGTTTCACATAATGCTGATACTAAAACAAGGAATTGCTAAAAGTTTTTCTCAAAATGAAAAGAAATCAACAATTATTACCAAAAAAACCCTAAACCACAAAAAAACAAACTAACAAAATGCACAAACACCCTCCCCCACCAACCATCCCTCTCCCCCAAACAAACAAAATCCCATCAAAAGACACACCACTCAAAACCTGAAGAAATATCCTGTAAAGTAATCTTGAACAAATATGCTGGTTAATAGGAAACAAGAAGTCATCACTTAGTCTTTATTTTTTTGCACCGGTTAAATTTTACAAGATTTTTTCTGATATATCAGAATAACTGATAACAAAGTACTTTTGTTAATAATGTCAAGATGGAACCATAGATTAAATGAGTACGTTCTTGAAAAATAATAAAACCGTTCTGTACAAAACCATTCCTACAAAACATTTGATTGATCTGAACAGCATAAAAATCCAACTGATTTCAGTTAAAGACGTTCAGATCCAAATCAGCAACTATGATCTTCAGTTCCACTTACCCGTAAGGACTCCATGTAAGATTTGTGACAATCTATGTGCAAAGTGTGACCACAAGTTTGTACATAAACACCTCCTTCCCAGCCTATCGACACTGCTTGTAGGCAGGAACTCTAAAACAAAGCAACAGTAAGAAAAAACAACAACAATTATATATAAAGCTGTTTACCAAAACTTCAAGATAGACAGATTTTTATTAGCATGCTGCCTAATTAAAAGATATCCTGAGAAAATAAAGGAAAAAATCCATTTTATAAAAAGTGTTTATTTATGCTGATTGACATGGCTGCTATTACGCCATTCTTTCCAATAGTTTAATTAAACTTCTGCAGTTCTTGTCACTTAAGATAACAATTTCTCTAACTAATCTCTTGTATTCCTGCATGAAGGTGGGTCTAACTCCAACAGCTGTTCCAATAGCAGAAGCTATCCCATTTTACAAGGGCAAAATACTGTTCCAACACATTTCATTCAGTTTTGTAGATAACCAAAATAACAATACCATAGTTATATAATTAAACCACAGCCTGTTATTAAAATTCAGCATAAACACTTAGGGGTTTTAACGAGGTGTTGAACAGCATCATATATAACTCATCATAACTGGAAAAGAGAACAAATATTTGTTTAGGAACTCATTTGTATATTATGTTAGTTTTGAAAACACTAGCCTTATTGGAAGCCCACACTTCCAGCCCTTGCACTTACAGCCCACAAGTCTAAAAATGTTCCCCCACTGGTATTTTTTTTTCAGAAAATAATGACCTGAAGAAACAATCACCTCTGGCAAATTTATAAGGAATTCTAGAATATTCTTTTGCAGAATATCTAACTATAGACAGTCTAAGTACTAAATCTCCAGTTGTCAAAAATTTCATACACAGACTGAAATGTACATTCTGCTTATCCATTTAAATAACAGAGAAAGATTTATGCCTACCCGGAAAATAATTTTTAGTGTAGACTGACCCTAAAATGGTCTTAATGTATGATGCAAAATCAGAGTACCATGAATAAGTCCGATACCTGCATTTTCTAAGGGTGTCCTACTATTTTTTTTTCCTGCATATGAGCAGGAAATCAAAACAAAATTACAAATTTTTGCTATGGGACATGCTCCTGTTTACCATTCCTCAACCTGTCATTCATAATGTGCTGTGAGCCTCTCAGGCCATAAAATAAGAAAGACTTTTTCCTGCTGGTTCCTGCATGATTTAGTAGACTGCTGTATTAATAAGGTTGTATGATGTACCTGGCTGAGCCCCACAGGACCAATATTTCATTCAGAAAAATCATTATTTACTGCATATATCTAATGAGGCTACTGAGTAGCATTTGCAAACAGAAAAATTTAAAAAACCAACCAAACAATAAAACAACCTCAAAGTCTTAGCCAGAAAGGCTTTTTCTATTACTCTTGAGTTCAGAAATAAAGAAAAGTCCAAAGGGAGCCAC
>VWYI01050277.1:0-12416 GCA_013399455.1 Anthoscopus minutus
ACTAGATATAAATTATATCATGCAATATTATATAATGTTATACAATATTATACAATATTATACAGTATTATACTATATTATACTATATTCTATTCTATTCTATTGTACAACATTCTATTCTATTCTATTCTATTCTATTTTGTTGTGTTATACAATATTCTATTCTATTAATACCCTTTTTCTTTCTGTCAAAATAAGCTGTCAAAAATAATGCCACAGTAACTTTTAGACAGATATTCATGGAGTTGAATATCAGAATTCATAGCTTTTCCATGGAGAGAACAAGCTTCTGAACTGCACCTCTGTACTGTGGAAAAAGTTTAATTTTGCCATATTTAAAATCCTGAAAACATCATTCCTGCACCCTGCAGTGGTGTGTCTCTATTTAAATGGTGAAGGTTACAAAATCTCACCTATTTTCCCCAGCTCCCCCCACCTTCAGCAGATAAAACAAGGAGATAAGAAAGTTGTGATGTTCTTTTGACCTTCTGCCAGAGGTAAGGACCACCTGTGGATCTGAATTTCCCTTGCAAATCTGCTGGAGCTGCACTACTGAAACTGCACTGCTGGTGCCTGCTTTATCTCTGATTAGCCATCATTTGGGACAACTCTTCAGCTGATGGAGCAAATGACTGCCCTGAGCTGGCATTTCCTACCCCCTCAGCACGCTTCTGGGCAGAATAATATCTCACTGCAGCTGAAATGCAGCTTTGTTTCTCCTCTCTCATCCCATCTCAAAAAAAATGAGAAGAAAACTTTATGCAGAGATTTATTTTGATCCTGTTGGAGGAGGAGATTGAATGTGCTGGGATTTGGGTGGTCTCAAAGAGGAGTTTGTGGCTCAGGACACAGCAGCAATGCTCAGAGAGGGTTTCTCTGCAAGAGGCACAGCCAGGAATGTCATTTTTAGTGGCAGGATTTCTCAGGGGTTTCCTGAACAGCTGCCAAACCCAGCCCTAACGCTGTGCTGCCAGGGATGAAATACCCCCTGGCATTCCCCAGATTTCCCAGAGGTGGCTGGCTGTGTTTTCCCTGCTGGACACAGCAATCCATGAGTGGTGCTGCCACTCTGCTCCTGAGGTCACCTGGGCTCAGATTACTGCAGTCATTTCAGGATTTCCTCATCAACCCCTCTCTCCTTGTATTAATTTCCTTCTTTCACCAGAATATGGCAGCTGAAAGTGGACCTGGTGTTTTTTTTACTGGTATTTTATTTATTTGATTTAGTGGCCAAGCCTCGCTGTGTGAGTGCTTACACGGGTCTGGCTCTTCTGCTGCCCCCACTAAGGTCAGATTTTCCTTTCTGCCATAAATTCCTTCACTTCCCTGCCCATCTTCTTTGCTGGGAAAGCAGCTGGAAGTCTGGGGTGCTTTGGATTTATTATTTGGTCCTGTTTTGTCAGTATAGGCAAGGTGGCCAGCCTGGGAAGGTGTGCAGAAAAATGGGAGTGAACTGGGGCAGGAAGATGGCAAGGGCTGATCCAAAGGGTTAAAAACCTGGATACAGCTTTGCTTCCCTTTCCTCCCTGAGCAGATTTAGAACTATGGGCAAGAATGCCATAAAAGAGCCAAATTAAAATTGGCTTCTACCTGTGCCTGTGTTTAACAGAGACATTAATTTAACCAAGGTTTCTCCTGCTGATTCTCATCCTTTATTAAAAATATCCTCATCATATTGGAAATATGCAGGAGATTATTTTGTTTGCTACATTCCTAGTATTCAAATCTGCCCGAGACTTCCATTCATTTAGGTTAAAATAAAAGCTTTTCTTCTTAAAACATGATATATCACACAAACTGACTATGGAAAAGCTTTTTTGGGAGGAAAAAACCCCATTTTGGTCAGTAGGTGTTGTCAGTCACCTTCTCTTCCAACTTTTTTTTATGAATAAAGTAAATCTGTTCAAACCACAAGTCCATGCCATGCCAGACCCAAGCCTCAGTGTTTGCAAATACACATTTGACTGACAAGCCAATGAATAACATCCTCTTTCAAAAAAAAATGTCCTTGTACACTTAAAAAAGAAGAAAGTTTAGTTTATAGATTTCTGATTTGTGAATGAAATAGGAGGTAGGAGCTATTTAAATAAAATCTCCATGGAAACTTGTATTTCACAAGGTAAACCTTTGAAGGAAAGGGGCAATGACAGCTTAAGAAGAGAAAACAATCTTAACAGAGATAACCTCCAGTAAAAATTCTGTGAGACAAAATGAATGAAAAATTCCACTTAGAAAGCTGGAGCAAACAGCTGCTCTCTGCAAATATTTTTGCCAGAAATTACTTACTTTTAAAACCAGGCTGAAACAGCAGCATTTTGTGCACGTGGTGGGGTAGAAAACCCCAACCCAACCTCCAATAACCACGTGAAAGTTGCTTTTCTGCAGAAGCAGAGAGGTCTTTAGGATTGCCACCTTGATTTTAGCAAGTTCTCTTTCTGAGCTGCAGTAGCTGTGCATGAACACATCTGAGGCACCCAAAGAGAAAAGATGAATTTTAGGGCACTGAATTGCAGGAGCTGTGACCATCAGATTCACCATTTATTGTGAAATGTTTTCAGAAACAATAGTGATGATGACAGTGGTGGCTGCTGCTTCCTTCTCCTTTGGTAAAATTCACTCTGTCCCCAAAATTTTACTCCTTGTTGTCTTCCCACAAGCAGTATCCAATATTCTGGAAGCTCTCCTCAGCCAGCTGGTCACAGTTTTTTTGGAAAAGACCCAAAGCTCCTAAAATAGAATAAAAAGTTCACACTGTAGGAACTGAACTTATTTCCCTGGTTTCCAGCACAGGACAGAGGAGTGTGAATGAAAAATAAACAGGAGAGAATTCATGGGACTCAAAGAGTGAAAACAACTCCTCAGTGCCAAAATGGGTAGGAAAAGAATCCTAATTAATGGCAAGCCTTAATCCACAGTCCCAACTGTGAAATCAAATCACAGTCTGGGCATGCACAAGACCTACACTCCTATTCAGGAATAAAGGATTTGCTTCTACCAAAATGAAAGTCTGAGAATATTATTACAGCCTAAAACAGAACAAAAATCATTATATTGATGTTAAAATTTAAATCTGGCTTTACTGTTCAGGCAAATTTCCTAAATGAGCCAAAATCCCAGATGAAAATGTTGCTCACACTCCCAATGCCCACACAAACTTCTGGAGCCCTACAAATCACCAGTGTTGAGTGTTTGAGGAAGCTGCTGCTGATTATTTAACCATAATTTAATTATCTAATTAAATAATTCTTTCATTATTAACGTATTAATTGTTTAAAATATTATGTATTATAATTAATTAATAATTCGTTTGTTATTTAATTATGGTGATTGTTTATATCACAAATATAATGGAGCTTGCCAAATATCATTCAGCTTGCCAGAATTGTGACAGCACCACAGGGAGAGGAGGATTTCAAACATTTTCTTGGGAAGGGGAAATTGCAGCTCTTTGACCCACGTCTGCATAACCTTGTTTCATTTCTAGATTACCAAAACTGGTCAATCTGAAACACGATTTTAAGGAAGAAATCCAATGTGAAAAAGAGAATTCCCCAAAACTTAGGCGGCTGTTCCACATCAGACATGGCCCATAAATGGTGAAATATAGAGAAATGATGTAAGGTGGATGGATTCCCTCTGAGGCTGCAGAGATTGATCATATTTTCCACCAGACTTCTGGAAGAAAGAGAGAAATAGCACATTTCCCCCTGATTTCAGGAGTTAAAACTCTCTTAGCTCTGGTCTCACAGCTCATCACAGATGATGCTGAATTTCTCTCACCTTTTTCTTCTCTGAAGAGCAAAAGGCCACGGAACTGTGGGAACAACTGACACCAGGATGAGCCTGAAGGACTTCAAACATGGCATCTGTGAATGCCATGTGACATCTTAATTATTATAGACCCTTACCATAAACTAGAAATTACCAGTGCAATTCTCTAATTGTTATCTTATACTCTTTTAGTAATTTTAGGTCATTAGGAAATATCCTCTCCCATTTCATCCAACAAAATTCAAACAAGTAATGCTAGACACCAATTTTTTTTTAATCCTAGAAGATGACACCAAGCAGCTCAAATCACTGTTGTGATTATGTTACTTTTCCTTCAGCAAGAACTCCTAGAACTCTTTCTATGTTTTGGTTTTAGGTTTTTTTCCCCTCTAGAGTTGGTCTGTGATAATTGAACTAGGAATTAATTCCCACATAAAAACTGGATTCAGAGCCCTTGAAAGCCAAGCTTTGATCTCTTGCTTAGTCATGTGGGATTTGGGGTGATTTTTTATTGCTTTGTCACTGATTTGAATATTGATTTACAGGATTGGTGTTTTCCAGTGACTGGAGCATTTTGATTTATGGATCCAGCTTCGTTCCCAGACTCAGATTCAGCACTTTGTGCTTCTTGAGATCTCCTTAAGTACTTTTACTGCCCCATTCCAGTTGCACTCAAAAGCTTTAGAAACACCAACGAACTGAAACGAAAGCACCATTTTTTCTTTAATATTAGGAATATCTGAGGCAGATTTAAATTTTTTTTTCACCGTGCCTATATGTGTGTGAGCAAAAGAGAGAGACCAAGAAGAAACTCTCAGGTAAATCCATTTACACACAACAAGATCCCAACTTCCATAGCCCGAAATTCCCCCAGAGGATTCCCTATCACCTCCTGGAGTGACAGGGAGCTCCGAGGGGCTCGGAGAGTTAAGGCAGAGACCTTGAACTGCGCTTTGCACTCAGCTCCGGGGCTCAGAGCAGGACATCATGTGCTGATTGTTGCTAAGCGAGGGGAGCTGATGGCTGCCTTTTGAGCTGGGTTTTTTGGGATGTGTGGCCTGGCTGCATGGTCAGGAGGTCAGGAATGCATAGGTCAGCCCGGCCCGGGAGAATGGGCACCTCTGGGAGCAGCTGGGGAAATTGGCTGCCGTGGCTGTAGGCATCTGCAGCAGCCTGCGGTTCAAGCAGAGCACAGGGCTCCAGTCCCACCTTAACCTCACATTTACCTCTCAAAAACCCTCAGCAGAGCCATGTCCTGGCTTGCTCCAGCCTCAGCCCTGCCAGGTTGGATTTGGCATAGGGGCAGCCAAGAAATCGAACGGGTGGCACGGTGGAGGTGGTGAAATCAGGTCGCTCGTGAGTTGCTGCTCTTTGTCTTTACTTGTTTCATCAGCTCTCCCACTCCCTCCACACCTGAGAGAATTGTGATTGTGCAGAAGACAATCTGAGACCTACTGGTGCTGTCTCCCAAAATCCCTGCTCCTGTTCTCTCTCACAGCCAGCCCCTATCATCCGTGCCCGTTATCATGCTCACGTTCAGAAAACAAGAATTAATTCAGTAACTCCCTGCCTTTTGGTGCGTGACTTTTGTACCCCAGGCAGCCCCCTCTGCATCAGTAAGTGCCAGGACTGCAGAGCTGCCAGCACAGAATAAAAATCAAGACCTCCTCTGACACAGAATGACCGTGTTGGAAGAGACCTTCGAGATCATCGAGCCCAACACCACAACTAACCCATGGCACCCAGTGCCACATCCAGTCTGCTTTTAACCACACCCAGGGATGGTTACATCGAGGCTGGGAGTTTTAGCAGTGCTTGTGCCCTCAGAAAAGGCTCAGTCTGAGCTGGGAAGGGCTCAGCCTAAGGAGGGAGGACTGACCCACTTCAGGAGGTTTCCCTGACACTCGCGCAGCTCTGGGAAATAGGACAGGCGAGCCCAGGGATCAATAACAGCCAAGTGCTGCGCTGAGTCCATTAGGATCAGCCCATCCATCAGGGCTCCAAGAGCTCTTTCCAGGCCTGGCAGTAGCCTGGGGCTTGGCTGAGGGAACGTGGCACCACCCCAGCTCCTGCCTGGCTGCTCAGAAAAGGCAGCTCTTGGCACAAGGTTCCGAGGCCAGCTCTGCACAGCGTGGGTTTTCAGCCTTTGCTCCTGGGATCTTGCCGTGCTTTGGGATCTGTGTCCTACAGTAAAACATCTCCCAAAAATACTAAAAGGTCTGCACAGGATTGTTATTCTGTGCTTTTTAGCAAAGGAATGGTGTAGGGGGGTCCTGGAGTAGTGGAAGCAACTTTTTGTTTTTTGGGGGGAAACTGGAGAAAACGGGCTTGACTTCAGCAGCTGAGGACTCCAGGTATGATCTGCACAATCACTTCAGGGTTTTGAAGACTCCCTTATGGGAAACCTACAAATAGTTCCAAAAGCAGCCCTATAGGAAGACATCACCTGCCCAAACACCAGATTCTCCCAGGTGATGCATTGCTCCACAGTTTCATCCAATGGGGCTCTCAGGAGCATCTCTGGTGACTTTGGGTGAGATGTGGCCAGGCAGCATCAGTCTTTCCCTCAGAGCTGTATTTCCTCAGCAGTTTTGGGGAGCCATTCAGTCCCTGGGGTTGAGCTCACACTCATTGGAGGCCAGGTGTGAACTGCATTGCCTGCACTGCTGCTTCCAGGTTAACATGAATAAACACAGGTTGGTTCTGCCATGGACAGTGGCTTTTTTCATGGGCTGTGGCTTTAAAGAATGCAGGTCATGAAGAATCTGTTCTGCTACTGAGTTCTTTCATTGATCTTCACGGTTAAACAAGTGCAGTGCTTGTGAACATTTCTCACTGCAAGATTTATGTCTGATCTACTCCAATGCAGATGGGGAAATATCACAGAGAATGGGGGTTTTTTGGTTTGTTTTAGAGGGAGATGATACCAGAAATAAAATCTATAACACTGGGTTTGTAATAAGGCTTACAGCTAAAAAAAAATAAAGATATAAACCTAAGGACACACATTTTTGATGCCAACTAACAGGGCAAGCAAAATAATTGCACCAGTGCTACCCAAACTTCTACAAATTGCATGTGACCAGTTTTCTTCTTGCTCAGAATGCTGAAACACAGCAGGACAACAGCAGGAAAGAAAGGCAGGCACACATGTGCTGTCTTCTAGAAAACTCTTCCCAGGGAAATCCGCAGAGTTAGAGATTCTTGCATAAGTCAGAGCTCAGAATAAAGTAGGAAGATTGTGCTCATCAGAACAACAATTTGTATTTGTGCAAATCATAAGCCAGGAGTGAGGTGGGGAGAAGATAAATAGATTAATCTGTTGTAAACTGATTTTGACCCTGAAGGTGATCACAGGTACACAGCATTACGGCACTTTAAACTGTTTTATGCAAAGCTTAAAAAAGACCCAGCAACAAACAAAGCTTTTTTTGTGTTTGCTAAACAAAGCATGAAAGAATAGTGACAAAAGTAGGAGGAGCCGAGTTTGTCCGGACAAAGGCAGGAGGAGGAGCCCTCATGCAATGGAAATGCAGTTCAGTGGTCCTGGATTGATATGCTCATCCTTTAAACCCCCAGGGCTGGGAGATCACAGGCCCTGAAAGTCCATCAAAGAGCACTTCTCTGCATTGATCCAGGCTGGAGCGGAAGGCTGGTGGGGGTCTGCTCTGCTCCATGAGACCGCCTCCGAAGATAATCAGCTTTTCTTCTTGGAAATTGGGGAACCCCAAGCATCAATAAAGTGTTATTTCAAGTAAAACATCAGGCTAAACCTGCGTGTGTGTGTGTGTGTGTGTCTTTCGTGGTGTTTTGGGGGTGTTTTTTAAAAGAGAAAAGAAAATTTAAAGCATTAAAAGAAAACAAAACTCCAAGTATGTAATATCACAGGAGGGAAAATGTTTTATATTAAAAGTATAATTGTAAAGCCTGGGCTGTTCTTTCTAGCTTGTCAACAGCAGAACCTCCTGTAGAGCCCTTTAAACCTTTCCTGACTAAGTCTGGATGCTCAAGCAGCACCTGACCTGCCAAGAAAATGTTTTTAGAAGTTTAAAAATCGTTTTGTCCTTTAGTTAAGTTTGCATGGAGGGCAGGCAGGCAGTCCCAGGCCCGTGCAGCTGCTCGGGTTAAAACTCTTTAGGTCTGAGGAAAAGGGAATTGGGAGCCTGGGGAATGTCAGAGCACCGGGACAGGCTCAGGTCACTTTATCTGCAGCTGCCAGGTGAGCAGCAGTGAGGCTGGGGAGCCCCTGATCTCCCTCTCACAGCTCTGGGTTTGGTGTGTTCAAATTATAGAGAGAATATTCATGTTTTAAAGGGCTGAACATGCACAAAGCAGGACTGGGAGGGTAACCAGAGCCTGAAAGTCATTAATCAACCATTCCTTTGACACTGTTAGATATTTTATTTATTCGAGGGGAGAGGTGTTGAGCAAACAAGCTTTTCCATCCCAGCACGTGTAATGTGACTTGATAAAACTTAGGAATATTTCAATACCATTAAACAGCTGCGTTTGAGCAACATAAATCAATTGGCAGTGCCCTTGAGATCCTGGTAATTACAAAATCTGTGATATCCTGGTGCTTGAAACTGCTTCAGGTGACCACAGCCATTGCAGAGAAACGGGGTGAGAATTCCCCCTGAGCACAGTGAGTATAACAGAGAGGAGAAAAAGCAGCAACTCAGTTGCTCAGAAATAATCCATTTCACTATTTTTGGGATGAGAAAGGGTGGCAAAGGATGTGACTTCTTCCCAAAGACTTGGCTCTGGTGTGGGGATGGTGTCACTGGGATTAGCAGGCCACCAATCTCAGGGCTTTGGCAATCAGGCTCACACAAAGTACTGTGCACATTCCAGCCAAATTCTGTGTGAGCTAACGGCCCCTGCTATGCTAGAGTCCAAAAACGTGAATAGTACAGATCAGAGCAATCTTTTGCTCTCAAAATACAGTTGTAAATAATTTTCCTTTCACTTAGCTCCCCTCCTTCCCTGCAAAAAATCACATGACTGAGAATTAGAGAAGTTTCTCTTTCTGTTATAAACACACAGCCTAGCTCTTAAGTGCTTTTTAGGGATATTGTTTGTTGAAGATTTTATTTTCCTGCACAGGTAGAGAGTAGATCAGTCAACATTATTAATTATTTTTATCACCTCAATATCTACAGCCCTCAGGAAGTTTACAGATCTAATCAGGGTGTATAGAGTAGAAAACATCTTCTGCCTCAAGAGACTGGCAATCTGTGCTTTCCTTTGCAGAGGGAACTTCAAAAGTAGAATTTTGCCATACGAATTATACTGATTTATGTGGTGGGGACACAATCACTTACTCAGCAGTGGCAACCCAAACTCGAAAAATAAAAAAATAATAAATATTCTTTTTGTGGTGTAAACACAGGCAGGAAATCACGCTGTACATGACAATTTTATGGGAAAGGTTCCTGCTCATCAGCCTGCCCCCGAGCATCTCTGCAACACCATCTGCCAAAGGTCACCACCCCTCAGCCCCAGCAGCACCACTCGCACGTTTGCCTCCAAGGATGCTCCAGCCAGAAGAAACCGGGTTCCCTGGAAGGCTTTAAACACTCCTAGGCTTGCTTAACCTAAAGCTAAGCTGGGGGTGCTCCTGTGAAGAGCCCTGCTGGGGAATCAGGGCACTGATGATCCCTGCAGAGCTATAAACGCCTGGGAGCAGCTGGAGACACGCACCCTGAGCCCTGATTGAAGCTGAAGGGTCCTGGGGAGGTTTTCCTAAAACACCTGCAGGGAAACCATCAGCGATTCCCACTGTTTCCCTCTGGGAACGTTTTCCTGTGGCGATTTTGGAGCCACCAGTGCAGGACAGGTGAGCACAGAGATGGTTCTGGCGCTGCACGCCCAAGGAACTGTCTGAGAAACAACAGCAGAGCTTCAGGAGAAGCTGAGCTTGCAGGGGGTGAGAAGAGGCAGGGGATCAGCTGCTTACTGGGGAGGATATGGAAAAGGCTCTGGTGGAAGTCCTTAGGACAGTGGTAACATCTCGCAAAGCTGAGACAAGAATTTTGATTTCCCCACCATCAGTGCAGAAAATTAAAGCAAGGCGTGTTTCAGGGTGAAGGCACGAACAGAAACTGCCCCCCCAAAGGTTTGAAATAGAAAGAAATGTTAAAGAAAATTTTTTTAAAACCTCCCAATGACTACTGTGAAGGACTTACAGTGTCCAGTGCAGTGAATTAATGTGCTCATAGGCAAAAGTGCTTACAGGTGTCAGGAGGCAGCAATAAACACGGAGATATTTGATAATCCCACACAGAAAGAAACTTCCTCGATGGGACAAAGCAAACCAAGGCACAGGAAAGATGGTCCCAACTAAAAGAGTTGCTTTTCTTGGACAATCCTCACCACTGGGGATTTATTTGGAGCAGCAGCATGGCAAGGCAGCACGCTCTCCTTTTGTTTAGCTGGAGTTGGGATTCCTGCAGGAATTTCCCTTCTTGTCTAAGGCTGCAAAGGGAACCTGCTGCATCTGTAATCAGAAAAAAAAAAAAAACATCTCTCCCAGGAGAGAATTTGGCTCATTACACCTTCCACCAATTTCACCATTTACAGAACAAAACCAACGCTTCTTTGTGTTTAGCACTTCTGACAGTCCTGTCAAAGTCTTGCAGCAACACTCTGAAAAGAGGATCCACATCTTGGGAGGTTTCTTGAGGCAATTTTCCTATTTTCTGACTCACTGTGACAATAGTTGGGGGCTCCAAGGTTCGGTTCCATCACCACTTCTCAAAGCAGGCCTGGCAGGCTCCAACTCCAACAAAAAATTGACTGCACTGAGCTTTCCATCAGCCCCACATTTTCTGCGAGGGAGCAATTCCCAGCCTCGGGCCACACAAAGATACCAAGAAATACACGGTAGCTGCAGGGAAGGGAAAATTGAAGGGATTTCCCCATTGAAATGCGAGTAAAAGTGAAAGTACCAGGTATTTTTCTAAAGAAAGAGCCTATTCCAGGCAGCCAAATCAAAGCTGCCATGCCCACAACGGGACACTGCTGAAGTTTTCTTACTTCAAAGGGCATTACAAGGTTTAGTTATAGCCAAGCCCAAACTTTGGAAGTCGAATCTTTGGCTGAGCATGCAGCCAGCATCCCCTCTCCTCTGCACCACTTTAGATATTCATGAAGCCTGCGGTGTGAAGTACTTTTCATTTTTGCCATGCTTGGTAAATTAGCCAGCAGGCAGGGAGCAGACAATAATAGCAGATTCCTCTTCGATTGCTGGGTTTGATTTGCTGCATCTCTCAGTGTTTTGATCATTTGGGCTGGAGATAAGTCGCACACAATTTGGGGGCTGGCAAAGTGGGATTTAATAAGTCTCCTGTAAAACACAGCGTGTATGCAAACAGCCCAGAGGATTAGACCCCGCTTGCTTAGTTTAGAACTTGGTGCAGCCAACCTGAATAATCAAATGGAGGAACAAAAGTTGTGAATCCCCTCAATGCTCTGCTTCATTAGGATCTCCTTACAAAAAAAGAAAATGGGGCTCATCTGATCAGCCAGATTTTATGGCATCTGATTAGACCACCATTTTCTCAGCAGGTCCCCTTTCTTTAAACTGTTGACTATGGATGGCCTGCTGAATAGGATGAACTTTGGACCGCTAAATTGCAGCATTATGGTTATTTAGTGTAATTTATGAAAAAGAGAGAAGTCATGATCACCTACTTCATATTGCTAATGATATCTCCATTTATCGGAACAGCTATGAGTTTGGATCATCATTTTTGCCTCACAGTCACAGAACACTGCCCAATTAGATAAAAAAAAAATTGCGAATGTGAGCTGTGTGAATACTAAATTAAGATTTAATAATCCTTACATAATCATTTATTACTGTTGACTCTTTGCTGCCTTGCATTAAGTTCTATATAATCACAGTGGGTTTGCTTCAAAGTTTCTTATTCATTCCGTATTTCCTATTTGCATTTCACAGTGAATAATCTAAGAAGAAAAATAAAGAGGGGGGAAAAAAACCTCTGAACTTGATTTTTCTACTCCTCAATGTTTCATCTAAACAGCAATTAAATCCGTAACAAATTACAAAGATGCTGTGGGAATTAAATGACAGTGATTTCAGCGTGAAAGTGCCATTACCCTGGAAAAAAAAGAGATTTCCAATTACAGAAATTATCACTTTGTCTTTCCCCCCCTCTCCCCAACAAACAAGACAGCCAAACACTTTCCTTAGAGGCAAATTTCTAAATTGCTGATTATTACAGGTAATGATCTATTCACTGTGTCAGCTCCCCAGCCTTCCTTAGGAGCTGGAGTTATGCAAGGTAACAATGAGCCATCAGGGAGGGGAGGAACAGCAGCAGTGGGTGATGCTGCCAGGCAGAAGCCAATTCCTCAGGCATGGCAGGAGCAGAGGCCACAAGGACTGAACACAAACCCCTGGATGATCTCCCTACCTCCAGCCCACCCAGAGAGAATTCCGGATTTCCAGCTGTGTTCCAGCTGAGCAGCTCTGTGCTGGTGGCTGGCCCCTGTGGAGCTCGTGTGGCCACTTCCACCCAGCCCCGATGGCTCAGCTGGCCACAAGCCCTACAAACACCCAGCTGTAAAAGCACTCGAGTTTTTAAAAGCTGCCTCAGTTTGTTGGAGTGGGAGCGAGT
>VWYI01050284.1:1016-26484 GCA_013399455.1 Anthoscopus minutus
TCAGCAACAACAGCTTGTCGTGATAAACATCCTGGTCTGAGCGGGATGTTTGAAGCACTACTACCACCTTGTGGCCAGTTAAGTTAAACACCACAGCTAAAAATTGATTTCTTCCCAAATCAATTTAGAACACAGTTTAACAGAATCTGACAACCATAACAACATTCAGCTCCAACAACCACACTGAACTGAATGCTTTGCACCCCACTACTCAACTTTCACTTATTCCTGTGCCTTCTGGGTATCATCAACAGGCTGGGAAATACATTTTCAGGAGTATTAGCTGAAACATGAATATTTGTATCTCATTGATCAGCTTAAATGTATTAGGGAAACAGTGATTTCTTTTCCAGCACACCATTTTTGTAGGCCAGCTTGTTAGAAATGTCTACAAATTTTAAAGACTTTTCTAACTATATGCACAAACTAACGTGCAAAGTTCCTAACACCAGAGGAATGCCATATCCTGGGAGGGTCTCTAATAAAAGAGGTTTAATTTATGAGTTTGAAGCTAGGAATATATTAATCCCAATACTTTCAATACTCTTTCAAGCTGTGAAGTGGAACAAGTCCTCTTCTAAAAGACAAGAGTCTAACATGAGCAATGACTAAAAATTATTATGAAGGGCCAGGCGAATCAGTTTCCATTCTCAGCTTTGCCAGAGATTCTACAACAGCTTTAATGATAATTAATGGGCAAATATCCCCTCCTTCAGGCTACCTACAATGTTTAGTACATAATTCTGTATGGGGCAAGCTAAAGTTCTTAGGCAGTGAGCATCATGAGAACTCAAAACACACTTCATGACGTAAGAAATATTCCAACAATGAGTCAACTGTATTACCAGGCAATAGAACATAGTAAATTCAAACTGTAACTTTCAGCTTTGAGATTGTTAAAGGGTGATTTGCAACCAGCTACTTTTCACTGTAACTGCAGAATTGAAATATACAGATAATCATAAATATGCCATACTGTCTTCTTAGAGATAAAAATCTGTGTGAATTAAAAAAATATTTGAAAAGATATTTCAGTCTATTTATCCAGAAGTGAAGGTGTTAATTTCATTAGCAGTAGAAGTGAATATTTTAGTTCCCTACTATCCTGTATTATTTCTCCTAAGATTCCTCAACTAATCTATCACTCTAGGCTAGCATTTTTTCTGAAAACTTACTGTTGTATACCATTATAGGACACCGTTGTAGCTGAGGGCAAAAAAAGTATCTACAAGGAAGAGAGAATTTATCACCTAATAAAATTTCATGTTCAACCTTACCCTAAGGTCACCTGTGCCTGGAAAATATTCACCATACTTATGGAATGACACTGTCATGACACGATCTGTGGTATAAAATGCTTCTTCAACACCATCACCATGATGGATATCAATATCAATATACAACACTCTTTGGTGATATCTAGAAAGAACATATAGGAAATCATCATTATCTGTTATATTCATAATATACTGAGAGCAAACAAGAAAAACACTAACAAAAAAATCCCCAACCAGACACTAAAATCCAAGATTATGATCACTGTGATGATTTTGGTTGATGTGACCATACTCTCTTAGAATTCTCAGTGCAGTTTGAATAACATTAATAAGTTTGTCTTCATAAAGAAAGGAATTTATTTAGTATTTACCCCAAACTGTCTCACTTTATAGAAGCTATACCTCATGCTTCTGCTGACATCACTTTGCTGTTCACATCTGCTGAATTCACCCTTTTCATTAACCCCAAGGCCTTACTTTCTGCCTTCTAAGTAATTACCAGTGTTCTATAAACTCACAAAAAATAAATTCATTAAAAACTTATTTGCCAATGAATTTTCTTCATTTCTCCAGCTTGTAAAGAAAGACATATTCTTACTTTCAAGGGTATTGCACTTTATATTTACAAAAATTTATTACACTACTCTTTATTATTTTCTTAAATAATGCAAATTTCAAGACAGTTTGAGATGGATAAAAAATCAGTGATTTATTTGAAGCCTTAGAACACTAGAAACAGTAAGTACCCCTTAAATTTTATGTTTTCCAGTAAAGAACAAAGTCTGTCATGAGAAGACAGACTCTGCATTTTCATTATGCCTTGCATGGTACTGAGAGTGTGAGCACCCATAATTTCAGGGACAGTTTCCAATGGTTACACAATCCATAACTATTCACAAAATTACTTCCTTCATATGCACATTAAGCTAAGAAATTCAGGACTGGACCACAGAAAATCATATCCCATAGACAGCAGAGACAGCTCCTGAACATACACTGCGCATTAAAATGAATGTCTTAATATGTTAATATCAAATATTCTTAATGTCTTTAGAAACATTTTCAAACTCTAGGTTTCCAGTTACAGCTACCTCCATCATTCCTCACTAGCAAAATCAGCTGTCTCACTCACAAGGGTCAAATACCTAAAATATTTTTTTCTAATAAATGGGATTTATGTGTTATTAGTAGGAATACAGTCCTCTGAAGCAGCATAAGCAACAATCAGGACTTCAAATTTTAGCAAAGAACTACTATTTGAAGTCAAGTATATGATCATTTTTCATTACTCCTCATTTCTTATTTTGCCATCACAGCAGCACAGCTGTTATTTCATTATTTATTAAAACCAGCCACATTAATTCAAGTAATAACGCAAGGAAGCTCAGTGCATCTTCCCTGAATACTCCTGATTCAGTAACAAATCAAATGACAGGAAACAAGAAGACATATTGTGAAACCAAATGGGTGTAAGATTATGAATACAATGACCACCCCAAGGGGTCAGACAGTGATCCATCTAGCCCACTATTCTGTCTCCATGCATATAGAAAAGGCAGACTTTACAGAAATATCTACAGAAAGCAAGTAAGCTTGTCCACTTTCGGAAATCTGCTACTCTAGTCCTTTCCCACCGTCTAGAATTACAGCACATGGTGTTTTATAGGGTGCATTGTTTCTTGGATTTATCTCCTCTTAGTTATCTTTTCAATTTGCCTGTATTTTATTTTGAGTATCTTGCTGAAGCCAAACCAGGCAGAGCTTGGAGCTTTCTTAATTGAAACTGTAAAAGTTCAACACAGGCTATGAAACTAATAACTACAATCCATATCTTCAAACATTTAAATACCTAAATGTAGCACTTTCTATAATTTTAACTTGTGCCTATCACAAACTTACTTCAGTAACTCAAGGATGGCAAGTACTATATCATTGACGTAACAGAAACCAGATGCCTCCGATTTCTTGGCATGGTGAAGTCCCCCAGCCCAGTTGACAGCCATGTCTGTTTGTTGTCTGTTCAATTTTACTGCCCCAGCTGTGAAAAGACACACAGAAGAATGAAAGCAAATCGAGTCAGAAATTTCTGATTGCCTTTAAATTTGCTACACGAAATCATATTTTATTTTTAAGTAAGTTGATTTAGAACATTATTAGAACAGATCTCTTACCAATACCCAGTGACGTACTTGATACACCTCATATTTTACAGTCTGTAACTGATACAATTACTTTCTAAATATACAAAAAATCCCATATATTTACTTCATTTTCAAATGCACAATCAAAATTTTAAGTTGCTGTTGATTAGGTTGATCAACCTAGTAAAGCTACAAAATAGTTGGCAAACAACCTATACTTACCAACAGAGCCTCCAGTTGACAGCTGACAAAACTCAAACAGGCCATCAAACACAGGACAATCTTCTCCAACATTAACTGTATAAGAAATGTAGTATTTTTTAAAAACACCAATCCAACAGCTTCGATATACACATGGATAACACAGATGCATAGTTCATTCAGCATTTTAATTACTTATCCCCCATCTCATTTGTCAGGCTAATTTAAACTCTGAAAACAATGCAGAGTCCTAACAGTATAACTCCAAACTGATGTTCTATTCTTTTCTAATTATTTTTAGTTTCTATTGGAAGATTTGTCTCATTGTTTGAAGAAAAAGTTCAACATTTTTAGATTTTTGAAGAAATACTAATTAATAGATCATGTTAAAAAAACGTACAATTACTTAGAAAAATAATTTGCTGACAATAAGGAATCTAAAGAGGTTACAATACTGCCTTTAAAATTGATATAATAGCTGTCAAACTGCATTCCTAGCAGTACTTTGAGCTTATTCTTATAATTAAAGGAATAATTTAACAATAGGAAGGGTGAACAGTGAATGATGTACAATTTTTACTATCTCACTCCAAGAGGAATGAGCAAGTTCTTTTCTTGACTTAAACACATTGATTTTTACTTCTCTAGTATTCTAAAAAACATTTTTTTAAGCAAGATTTCAAGGCACTTTCACAAACAGGTCACAATCTGCGCATCAAGCCTTAGTATTAGCAGCAGTATTTCACATCTAGAATACACCCTGTGAAAGGGGAGACAAAAATCCTTACATATGCTTAAAGAACATTTTTGTCAAGATGACTGCTTTTCATGGAAAAGTGTAGCTAAAGGCAGGCACCTGCTACTCTTGTCACAGTATTTCTCTAACCTCTGTACTGGTAAATACTGAGCTTCAAACAATACTAACTATAAAACCACGTACACATTGACTTAGCCTGAAATTGGCACTTACATCTCTGCATTTGCTTGCTGTACTCAGACATATTGTCAGGCCTTATTGATCGGAGAAATTTGATGTATTCATCACTATGGTACTTGGTCATTTCCTCAGCAGTTGCTTTGTGGGGTCGCTGGTAACAAGAACAAGTTAAAAAAATAAATCAGAGTGCTGTGTAAAATCAGCTTACAGTGTGCTAAAATGGACAACTTTAAAGAAATCCTATTTACTTTGAAGGAAAAATAAGCAAAAGAAAATGACAGTAGTGGTGTTTTACATAAAGCAAGGGCTACTTCATTGCGACATACAACTGCATTAAATACTGCTCCACTTCTAAGTAAAAGAGCTCTGAATACACTATATAAGTATTCTCTATTTTCACTTCCACCTCTCTCTATTTCTGTGACAATACTTTAACCTCTTCAAAAACAACTTAAAATGCTTCAGTGGACATCATATTGCCTATACTTACATAAATTTCCATTTTTCTGTATAAGCCATAGTTTAGCAGCAAGTTGTGAGTCATTCGGATCCTGTGAGGTTTCATTGGATGTCCTTGTCCATAGTAGTAGTTTCCAATATCACCTGTTAATAATACATAAAAGAATACCTATTCATATTACAAAACAAGTTTTATTGACACTTAATCATTCTCAAAAGATAAACAGGTATGATTCCAGAAAGCTTACAAACACCATAAAGGGAATACTGTCTACTTCAAAAAGAACACAAGGGAAAAAAAATGTATGTCAGAAACAGAGGGAGGAAAAAAAGAAGCCAAATCTAACAATTTGACTACAAGCAGACAGCAGTGGGAGAGCAAAGATAAATATATAAGATATGGTTTCAAATCAAGAGTGAAGTTCTGGCCCAACAGTGGGCCAGAACAGAATAAAATAGGAAACAGAACTGGAATTAAGAGGAGACACTACTGATGACATTGTCACATAGTATCACAACAGCAGTGGCTGTAATAAAACCTACCAATCTGTGTGAGCTGCTTTTACATATCATCCTCAGCCTGTCCTTAACTACTAACCCTGTTACACCCAGAAGTTAGCTACAGATCATTGTGGCAACCACACTGCACAAACATTCCCCAGACACCTGCTGCTGGAGATCCGCAGTAGTTTAACAAGAACCTTATAATCCAGATTAACCTCTGTTACATGGGAGACCAACAAGGCACACAATTAAGATAATGAATTTGACACTCATTTCCAAGAAAGGAATAGTTGCTATCACAGGCTAGGAAGTTTTCTTCTGAGATCAGGTATTGTTAGAACACATATAACTCTGCTTTGAGCACTGGCATTCTCAACACATGAAACATTTTAAACAGAACTGTCTCTGGAAACATAAACAAGCATGTAAGTTATGTCCAGTTGTCAATGGCTTTCAGATGGATTTCTAAAACACGTCTTTACGATAGCACCTCTTTTCTTTTTGACCCAATTTCCCAATAGGATTACTGAACTTTACCTTCTTGAACTTTTTACTTTTCTTTCACATCCTTCAACATGCTCTGCCTTGTCCACTGGGAACAAAAGAAACACTATTTTCACAATGTCATACTATTTTGTAAATTTTATCAGTCAGAGGTAAGAAGCAGCACCACTACAAAACTGATTTAGTTTCACCTCTTCAACATGAGCTTCATGGAGGAAGGGTAAATGTCAGCTTGCATCACCAACTACCAAGAAAAACAAGTATTACAGTAAGATTAAAAGTTTCAAAGCATTCTAAAATCCTTCAAGCTTTCAGTTTTCAAAGAGACAAGGAGAGTAAGGATACTTAAGAAAACTGATATAACCTAATGTAACATAAGATGATGTTTAGAAAAACTACCCTTCAATACCTAGCTCTTAGCCATCCCATAACAATAGAAATACCAAATTTTAACATTACTTTAAGAACTTTGAAGAGTTTGGACTTTCTAACTTGGATACTTAAGTGGAAGAATAGCACTTTTTGTCAGTTACTTATTGTAAGCCTACAGGCTCAGTCACATGCAGGTCAAGAGCAAAAGTATTAAGAGTATAAATAAACTCCTTCCTTCCAGCAGAAACATTTTCAAGCACTTCACAAAAGAATACCTTATATATTTGATGTTTAGGAGAAAATCTATCACAGTTCTTTGAAACCAATGCCTAGAAGATGAAAACCACCCATTTACTAGCTCTACTTTATGTTTTGAAATTACTGTTAAGTCCCAGATTTTAAAAAATTTTCAAGATAGTAAGAGCTTTAAATGTTGAGATTTTTAAGAAATGAATGATTATAAATAATGTGATATTATTGAAGAAATTTCATTACAAATGCATTTGTGGCTTAAAAAAATGGGGATTTTTAAGGTCATTTCAATTTTAAGTACTTTGGCTTCTATAGTCATTATTGACATTTTATTCAGAATGCTGATGGATGGGGAAGCATACAATTAAGAATCATATCATAGGTATGATGTAAACTATATTATTTTTTCCCATATAAAATAGAGAAAAAAATTAACAAATTTCCCAAATACACTTGCAATACATCCTTCAATACACCACAATTAATCAACTAAACAAGTTTTAACTTATGCATATTTTATATACTATACACTGCAGTATACAGTTATATAAATAAATCAAGCACACTTCTTAGCTTTCACTTTTTTAAAATTCTTTTACTAGAAAAGAGAATTTTAAAAGAATTGGCACACTGGTAGATTTAATGGGAGTTAATTTGTCAAATAGAAGATCTGTAGGTGAGTATCTGGCAGAAGAATACAGATCCTTCTGTATTAGAAGCCAGCAGCAGTGACTAACAATAGATATCAATACAATACACGTCAGCAACAGGCAATACAATGCCATTTATATTTTTCAGGTCTTAGTATCACAACAAAAAAAGGTTTTGGCATTAGCCTAATTTAAAAAAAAGTTCTTGAAGCATATGGACAAAAAGACCATCAAGTTTCAACAGATTAGTGATGTCTATGTAGGCAGGGGTGAGGAAGGAAAAAAGAAATATCTACTTTCTTCATTAGCACCTCAGTTTTAAACCAATATAATGAAGGGGACGCATCACAGAGACATCATACTGTGATAAAGGTAAAGTTGTCAAAAGTCTCTCCTCCTTTGCCTAGTGAAGAAGGTGTTGGTACAAACACTTCGTCCACTGATCCTGAAATGTATGTATCACTTTTCCATATGTCACAGTCTTACTAAAGCACTTTCAGAAGAAAAGCAAGGTGCACCAAGAGCTAGTATGTGTAAGGATGGGACACCTCACTTACTGATGGAGCTAAAAAGTTCTGCACAAACCTCTGCCAGACTATCTCTCTAAAATGTGTATATATGAGGAATGGGTACAGTGAGGCCTAGCTCACAAGATTATTACTGCAGACAGTATGAGTACTTGACTTCATACTTACTAATATAAAGATAAATTCTTATTGATATAGAAGTAAAAATCATACAGAAGAGTTATGAGCACAGTATATCACTTACCAATGTGGGAACATGTGGAAAGCACAAAAAAAAAGAATGTAACTGAATGTGGAAGAGGAGGGAAAAAATGCAAAGTAGTATATGTAAAAAGTTTGAAAATCTATTAATCTTTCACAGCAAGGCTTCAAAAACTGAAATTTACTGTTTTAGACAAATAAAAATGCCAGCTAAATGGTTCCCATTGAGAAATATCAATGTATAATCTCTGAGAAGTTGAGTCCTTAACTAAAAATAGACAAACCAAGTGTCCATTTAATGCTACAGGAGTTTACCGCCCCACACTGTTCACTGTGTGATACAAATGTGATACAGGAGACCTATCTGACAATTGTTACATACTCTGTCATGTTCTGGGTTCAAATACATATATATATAAATTTTCTTCTCAATTAATGCAAGTTACATGCCAAAATAATGACAACTATCAAATAAAAATAAACCCATGATTCCTTTGACAAGCATAAGTTTTAGACACCCACTTCTCTGAGACTTTACAAGGCCTACAGAAAATATTCTAACACAAAGAAAAATACAAGAGGCTACATGCCCTAAAGGAATTCTGCCCAAAACCACACAATAAAACAACGTCCCCAAAAATGTATTCGTTTCTCCAGTTATTGTGACATACAGAAAAATAACCATTAAATTTACCCACTACAAAGCAGTCTTAAGTGACTGAACAAAGAGATGACATCTACACTTGCTTTTTAATACTCTGTAACTTGTATGTTACATTACTTTATAACTTTTAAGAGATAAACTATTACATAGGTTGACCACATCCCTGCTTATTTTAGGTATAGTTACTATGTGGTATTTCAGAAGTGCACTGTGCATAGAAACCTAATTGCTACAGTGGAAACTACATAGAAAAAACGTATCTTAAGAACAGCAGTTACATTGAATTGACTTCAGTGATACTAAGGGGTGAACTCATGTAAAGCTGAATGTAAAAGAAAAGATCATCAATGCCTGATGAGTCCACAAACAGCTATTCAAAACAGCTATTCAGGCCTAAAATTACTGCACTAGTTTCTGAAGGATTGAGCATTTTGTTCCGGTTTTAAAATTAAGCAGACAGCAGAAGAGTAGCAAAGATCTGACTTTAGAGCCCTGAGCAGAGGCTGGACACCATCATAATGTTTGGAAAGCACTGCACAAAGGACTGATAAATTTCCAGAAAACACTTCAGTTTAAGTTCCTTTTTTCTGCAGATGTAAGCTTTAACTAGAAGTACTACTCAAACAATACCCAACTATAGTAACACACTGCCCTACTAAAACAGGTTTAATCTTGCCTCTATGGGTGGAACCAACCACACTAAGATGCAGAGCTCTCAAATTTTTCATAAAGGTAGAGCCTTTTGAACACCCACACTACATTATGTACAAGAACCAATCTAAACAATACTGCTAGTGCACTGGCATGGAATAAATATACAAACTCACTGTAACCACACAGGTTGCTGCACGATTCTCTAGGACTGTGCTTGTGTGCACAGGGCTAGAAAGACCATCTGGGGCCTGTTCTCACTGTTGTGGGCAACTGTACAACACCTTGGATGAGCTAAACTACCTGAGCAACACTGTTGCAAAACCATGACAACAATTTGAAGATACATGGTAAGAGTCTAAAATAAAAGCTATGATAGCCTTCCACACCTATCATGGTTCTATGCAGTGTGAGAAGCACACTTGGCTAAGCTAAGGCCATACATGTATCAAGGCTAGAAGCATTTATGAAAAATATTTTAAATTAGATGACTAAAGTATTTAAATTTGTATTTTAATTAGTTTTCCCCATAGTATACTGGTTTAAATTTAAGCAAAATTCCTGACCTGAGCATGATCACAAGTAATGAAGATTCTGCAAACTGGATGTAGTTGACTTTCTATAATAAGCAAACTCAAGCTAATGAAATCAAGCTTTGTCCAGTCAAAGTTTATTGGCTCCAAGTACAGCATGAAGGCTACTAAAACTATTGATTAAAAAAAAAACCAAACAAGCAAAAAAACCCTTAAAAGCAATACCCTCTGAAAAAGTGACAGCCTAATTTAAAAAAACACCCTAAAATGATAATCACATCAAGTTTCACAAAAAACATGGGGAAGTGTATTGCATGAGAAGTTTATTGCATTTCAGAAGATAAATGTATATACTTTTAGAACTTTTCAAGACTTTTTAGTCTGTAACTTTCAAGAAACAGAGTGAAAGTATGTGTGGAGAGCCAATTATGACCCAAAAGAGGTAATTTACTTCAGACAATGACATTTCTTTAAGAAATATACCAGTACCTCAGTGTTTTTTGTTGTTTTGGGTTATTTAAGGCTTCAAACAGTCCCTTCATTGTGATTCAATAGCTTTGCTGGTACAACAGTTAAAAATATTGAGGATTGCCAGATGAACCACACAGTAGCATCAGGATATTTATTTTAGGTCTTAACTCTAAAATTTATTCTAATAAGTCTGTTTCCAAAGGACATGTAAAATAACTGTTGGATTTGCCAATACAAATAAGTGAGACATCAAAAAATTTTCCAAAACTGCTTCTGTCACTTATAAAACATTTATTTTAAGGCACAACAGATACTATTTTCTCTACATTATTAACTACAGTTATCCTAGTCTACATACGAACTACGACTGTTTTAACTCGCCATTATCTTGTTCCTCCAAACTTGTTCCTCTTCTAGTTTTTCCCTTCATAAGTATAGCTTTTTTGGCTGTTAAGGGAATCTAATGCTAGCATCAAGTACCAACATCCAGTAATCGAAGAAAAACGATATATCAACATCTAGTAAACTACAGCTACCTGACTTTATCAAGGAAAAAAAAAACAGCAAAAGAAAAAAAGGCAAGCTGATTAAAAAAAAAAGGAAAATATTTTCAGAGGAGGCTTCTAAACTGCTGCCTTTCTTTCAACAAGGCAGAAAAGTGATCCCTCATCCCTAGGAAAAGTAATATTCTAGCCTCACCAAAAGTATCCCTAACAGGGGCCTCCTTTCCCCTTTAGGCTGAACAAAGAACCAGTGCTAGCAACAAAGAGAAGGGGGCGGCAACCACCACTCTGTCTCCTTTAGTGTGGTGAAACAGAAAAGCCAAGACAGGCCCCACAAGATCTGCCATTTCCAAAGAATGGCAGATTTGCTGCAGCAACACACCCTTTGATATCTCGAGTGGGTTTAGCCACTCATCTTCACTTCCAAAATGGTGAAAACACCAAAGCACTATGACTGAACATCCTCAACCTCTGTTTCCTGATTACTATCAAGACCAGCCCCAGATGCAACCATACAAGATTGTTACAATAGGAGGCAATTTAATCAAATGGTGTAACTAATCTGTCCATCGAGCTCACCATCCAGTACAAAAAGGGCTAAATATATTCAAGCTTAAGAAGAAAACTTAAAGTTCTCGCTGCTGTGGCCAGAGGAAACTGCAAACAAGTTGCTGAAAATATCTTAAACCGAGCACTTTTTTGCCATGGCTGACAACTCAAATCGCAAGCTCCCATGTCCCCACCACACAAGGGTGCAGACTCAGAGGGCCTACATGCAACTCAAATTTCACTACTATTAAACACCCACGCATACAACTTCCCGCGTTTTGCAGGAAAGGAGGCTCGTGGGAGACAGACCTCTGCTCTGATCCGTGTTCGGTTTGGGGAATGGGGGAGGAGGGGGCAGAGTGCCCCTGTCCCTCGGTACGAAAGCCCGAGGCAGGGAAAGGCCTCAGCTCAACAATCACCAGGTGCCGGAGCTACACATGGCCGGGACTTTCTTTGCAGGGGAGGAGCCAGACACAGCAGCGACTCCAACGCCTCCCCGCTCAGCGGATGGAGGGGAGTGTCTCAACTTTTCTTCTTTTTTTTTTTTTCTTTTTTTCTCTTTNCGCCCCGGGCGGCCATTAGAGGGGCGCCCCCCTGCTCTTGCACGCGCGCTCCCGCGCCGGCCCTGCTCACCATCGTAATAGTAGCAGACTTTCTTCTTGCCGCCGCCCTGACTGTACGCCATAGGGCTGCCGCGCTGGGGCCGTGGGCAGGGAGTAGGAGGCCGAAGAGAGCGCGGAACGGGCTCGGACGGTGGGAAGGAGGGGGCGGGAGAGCGGGAACTCGCGACGCCGGGACCGCCAGCAGCAGGAGCGGGCCGGACCCTCGGCAGCGGGAGGGGCAGCTAGCGGGACGTGCCCAATTCGCCGCCGACAGAGGGGAGGAGAGGGAAAGAAGGAAAAGGAGAGGATGCACGCGAGCGGACGTGGGCTCCCTCCTGCTTTTCTCTACTATCTTCGCTTGTTTACATACACAAGCTAGGGAAGAAGCTAGCAGAGATTCTTCATAAGCGAATTATTGGAGAAGGCTCTTTTCTGGTCCACCCCTATTGCGCACAGTGGTAGGATCCCCCGCGGGCGTCGGGGCTGTATCCCTACCCCTCAGCGGAGCCGTTTGGCGCATGCGCAGAGTGGGCGCCCCGTCTTACACAGCGGCTACGGCGGGAGTGGGAATGAAGATCCCGGCACTCGGGGCCGCAGCGGGCCCGGGCCCTGCTCGGCGCCAGGGCCGCGGCGAAGCCCCTCAGCCGCCCCCAGCACCCGCCAGGGCCGCGGGGTGCCTCGTCCCTAACCACGCAGCACTTTCCTCCGCCCTGGGTCCTCAACCTCATTCTTTACTGGGCATCTGCAGATGCTCGGCAGGCTGGGGCGTCGCGTCTTGTCCCCTCCCCAAGTGAGAGTCTACTCTTTTCCACAACAAAACCGGTTTCTGTATTGTTTGGTTTTGTTTTGTTTGAGTACTCCTGTCTGTCGGTACTCTGCCCTAGTGGCAAGTGTTGCATCTCAGTATCCCTGTTCTTGAGAAAGTTCAGAGCACGCTTCAAAGTAACACATAGCAGTTCCCTCCCAAAAAATTCCGAGACAGGCCACGGAAGAAGCATTTAACATCGGAATAATTTCTCTTTGAGATCTGTCAGCCATTTTCTCCTTGCCTCAGCTCAAGTACAAACTCAGGAAGGAAAATCATTATCACATTCATGCTTAGCCAGCTTGCTTGTGTTTGCATTTACACAGGGGTTCACATGCGTGAGGCCTGATAAGGTGAGTCTGGGGATACACACTGGTTACACTGAAGTTTAATGTTTCTTCAGTTGTCCCGAAAGGCATATATTTAAAGACTTCCACTCGCCCAAGGCTTGTTGATTTACTGGAGTCTCTAAAAGTACCTAAAACCCCCGGTTATTGCCGCATGTACTCTTCTGTTTGATGAGGCATTTGTATAACCATACAACAAAACCAATACATACCTAAACACAGATTTGATCTTTGTTCCCAGGATTAGGTTGCTTTCACTCCTAGAAGAACCTCACAGGAGTCTTTGTCCTTGTAGCTGATAAAAAAAAATGTCATTTTATGTTGTTAAGAGACAGACAGCTATAAAATAAGTTTTGTTAAGCACATGTTTAATAAAGTTTTATTAAGCACGTTAAGCTTTATTAAGTATAAGCACATGTATGCACAAACACCCTGAGGACAACCCTAGGGCATCCTGGATTTCCCCCCCAGCCCTTCACCTTTTAACAAAAGGACACTATATGATGATGTCGTCAGGTAGTATAGCATTTTTAAATAGTTTTTGTCATAATCCGTTTGGAAATTTCTCTTATAAATAACATACAAATTGATTTCTGCACATTATAATACAGCTAATGTTTGTTTCTTGATGAAAGGTACAGCAAAATATCTGAATAAGAAGCATGATATTATCCACTTATCAATAACTTCCTTTTTATCTCAGCCTGCCTAGTGCTACCACTACTTGAACTTTGACTGGACTCTAGAAGCTCCAGACACTATTTTGTGTTAGCTAATAACAGTATGACATGCTTCTCTGACCACTGAAATTCAATGTGTTTATGAAGTTACTCAACTTTTTTTAGTTGCCTGATAAATATTTCTACTAAAACGGTACAGCAACATATCAGCTAGCTCAATATCAGGGATACTTTACTGTGTCACATAGGGAATTCAATAAAAGCAGTGATGTATTGTCAAAGTTCTTATTAGGGACTCCTTGTGACGATGTTAATAATTTCAATTAGTTTCAAATGGGTACTCAGCCTCATATAGGAATAGCTTATTTTGGTTTAAATGTGCCAGATCAAGAGAAGCTGTGTTGCTTTCAGGGCAAGAAAGACTATTCATATTCTTCTAACATCTGAATTCAGGCAAGTGCAGCTCATTTATAGAAGCTTCTTGAATACTAACTCAAATCTGAATTGAGCAAGCGTCAATAAGCAGACAAAGTAATCCTTTAGTCAAAGGGATAAGAATTCATTCACTGGATTCACAGTAACTCAGTATGACAGTAAGGACACAATTACATTTAAAGGTCAATAAAGCTTAAATATCAAGTTTCATGGGTTGTGTATACAAGGGTGATTTCCTAGACCTGTCCTGCTTCTAGAGATGCAGGTTCTGCAGATACCATCAAAGCTACTTGTTAAGGGAACAGCGCAGCTGCCATACTACACAAAAGCTAATGAGATAGAAGAAACTCTGGACTATCACTTCAGAGGGCAAACAAGCATGAACAGCAGCCCGTTGACACCCAGGCCCATTGGAAAACAGAATAGACTATATAACAAAGTATCACTGGGAAGGGCTGCCATTCCTTTTACTATGTTGCAACCTGCAAACACTTTACAATGTAATTATTATTTTTTTACAACTTCCTTTTATTGCTTAGTTCTGTTATTGGGTGAATGCTAGCTTTATTTTACTCTCTCCCTACATCATTATATTAACATTAGCTTTTTCTTTCACATGGAATTTATGTTGTGCCTTAGACAGTGGGGGTTTTTTTTAAGGAAAAAAACAGCAATAAAGATTTAAGGATCTTTTAAACGGACGAGCAACTTCCATCTTCAACATGTACAGCCAGCATTACAATAGAAGGTATTACTATTTCTCTCATATTTATCCTAAATCACATCTATTGTGATATCTCACTAAATGATTATGCAAATAATGAACAAGAAATTCTCTATAGAGAAAAGTTTATCCCTTTATTTTTCTTATCAAAAAGCAATCTATAATTTGCAAATCCAGAAGATCCTCGCCTTCACTCTACCCACCCCTACTCCCTCAAAGATATTTTTAATACAGAGCTTAAATGGAGGATCTAGAGCACCTATTTTTTTCTCATAACTGCTGATATAGAAAAGTGGTATTACCTTATAGACCACAGAAATGATGAACAATTCACCTTCCTTCTCTCTCCTTGCATAATGTAAAAGCAGAAAGATGCAGCTAGAAAACTTGCCATCACCTAGCTTGTTGCTTATCCAAACTGGTCAAGCCCACGCACACATGCAGGTATAGACACCTCAATTCTCTTTAACAGAGCTCAAAAACCAATTAAATTAACAGAAGAAAAAAAAAAAAAATTGCACCAAAACAGAAAAATGAAATGCATAACAAAGAAAAAAGAAACCCTAAATAACCAACCAAAATAAAAATCAACCAAGAAGCTTTTATAAAGCAACATAGCTTCTCTTTAAAAAGTAAAGAAAATTGATGAAACTCTGCATTAGCGAAGGACAGAAAGGGTCTTTAAAACAACTTCATTCCAGATCATAAACTCAAAAAGAAAAAAATTCAGAGCTAACTCAGCTTAGAGAAGCATACAAAATGTATTTACAAATTCAACTCCTCATACAGGAGTTAGCTCTTATACCAGTAAGCACAACTCAACACATCCTACCCATCTCACTTACCCCTAACCATACTCTTTTCTCCTCCCATCCTCTTTTTATTTGTGAAAGTGAGCATTTTTAAGTGATACCTATTAGCAGCATTCACAGCTGCAAGCTTGTAATCACACACATAAATGTAAGGAGAAAAATAATGAACAAGGCTATTGACTTGTTCTATTCATGCTCTGGCAGACTTATATAAATTCTGGAAAGCATAAGAGTAAATATGGTTTTGGAGCTACTTTTCTGAGAAGAGAAGGCAGCTTTAATCATGCAGATACCTTGCTAATAAAGTCACTTTATGCAGTGTGTCAAAATCATTAAAGAAAACATAGATAAAGAGAACTAAATAGAACATGAATTATGTTGTTTATGTTTACTCAGATTCAGCTTTCTTATTTGTGCAATAAGCACTGACAATATTGCTATCTACTAACTGCTTTTGAATTTCAAGAGAGTAGACTGCTGAATATTCTTTCTTAATTGCTGCTGGAAAGCGCTAAGACTAATAGTGGTTTTGTTTTAGTGCTATGCAATAGTCTGAGAGCTGCAGGAACTTGCCCTGCTCCTGAATGCTCATGCTGATGGTAATGCATGACAATGACTTCATTTTAAGTAGCAGTAGGCCAGTATATTCTCTTACATGCCTATCATTTTTGCAGTGTCTTCATGTATATGTCATGTGTGTCAATATGACTCATCTGTATCATGTTGTGCCTGGAGCAAATACACCCACCCACTGAATGTCTTTTGAAATTGCCTGAAACTGGTTCCCTCTGAAGTTGTGTGCCTGGCAGTTTGATAGCCAGGAACTCATCTTCAATGTACAGCACAGAAACACAGATGTAGGTTTCATTGAAAGTGGCATAATTCTAAGTTCTAATGCTTGTCTTTAAGTAAATGACTAGAAGCATCAATATTCAAATATTTTTTTTTTAAAATCTTACTTTTTAAAATGTTGTTAGGAGCAGGAAGGTGGATTAGAAGAAAATTGCAAAGGTAGGTATAGTATAATGAGAGCAAAATAATTAACTTTTCTTATTTGTATTGAAGGTTTTAACAGACCTAAAGAAAATGGTACACATTCACCTTTAGAAGAACTTAGATGTCTCACACTATCTTTTTAGTTTAAATACATTTATTGGTGACTGCTTGACTGCCTGGTATATAGAGTTTTTCAGTGTTCATTGTTTGCAAAGACAGATCAATTTAAATTACACTTGCTCTCAGTGAGACAACTGAATGACAGTCTCTGTATCTGGTAATGTCTGAAGATAGACTGTTTTTAAAAAATAAATCAGACAGATATTTATGACATTCTAAAAGATACATTATAAAAATAACCATCTATCACTATATATTTCCTATAGATGCAGACCTTTGTATCAAGCACAGTACTTGTAACTTACTCATATCTGCTTTACTTTGTTTTTTCCTATCTACTTCTAAACTAAATACTTAATTTGAGTGGAAAGGCAAACTTGTAAAAAGTGGCAGATGTGCCTTCTCAACCTATAAAAGGTGCTTTAATAGCTCTGTATTAATATATTTGGAAATTGTTAAGGCTAAATGTTTTCATTCTTAGCAAGAGTATAATTTACAGAAGTAGCTATGGATGTAGGCAGGTAAGGGGTTTTTCAGCATGTAGTGGGAAACTTGTGCCATGCTAGTGGAAAATGGTCTGCCAATAGGAAGTCCCCAAATGAGGAGTGGGAAACAGTCTGCTGGTAGGAAGTCCCCAGATGAGGAGTATTACAGGACATGGATGAGCATGATGAAGCGTATCATAGTTCTCCAGCAAATCCTGAAGAGTGAGTCTTGAACTGCTAAAAACCATGAATCGCTTTCTTGTTTCTTCCATGTGTCAGTTGTTGAGCAGGTCACAGCTGATAAGACATTCTAGTCCCTGCATGAATCACATTTCCTCCTGCTTCCTTGATTAACCCTTGATCTCTCAAGCAAGCAAAAACCAGTGAGCACTGGTCACCTATGCAAACATCTCATCAGTGCTAATTTTTTGCGTATCGGTGTATGCAATACACCAATATAGTAACCATGTGTAGTGTTATTAAATAAACATATATCTGCAAAAGAAAAATGCACCTATTTATTTTAAATACAATTTAAATCTAATTTATACTGTCACAGGGCACTGCATAAACACTATTTTAATTTGACAGTGGTGGCTTCAGTATAAACTTCAGCATGGCCATAGTTATTTTTTAATATTCAATCAATACTGAATTGAATTGAATATTCAAAATTCAATATTCAATTAAAAAACAATTAAAGGTAAACAGGGGAAAATTTCTTTTAGAATTGGGACCTATCAGCTTGAATTTGCTATCTAACCAAGTCTTGGCAATAAAAAAAATTGCCAATGAATAAAATCAAACAAAATAAATGGAGTTACGGAGTCTATAGATAGTTCACTGCTCAGAGGACAAGACTGCTCACCACTACTTTAGCCATAACAATAAAAGTTTTAATAATAAAAGAGTGATCTGAGGATGGATGAATCTGAGGAGGTGTACAGTGATCAGCATGGAGATGAGGTCCTTGACAATTCTATTTGACTTTTTTTGCTCTGTATAGAAATTGCCAGAAGGTTGTGGATCAGTAATCTCATTATTGCAAAGTCATGAATGTTCCTTCTCTCCTCATCAATTGTTAGGGTGGATATATTACTGGTGCACTGTACCAAAACATTTCTTTGCAGCACAACAAACCTAGGTGCCAAAGAACAGAAACAAAGATGAGCAAAGATTTCTTGTTATTTCTCTTAAATCTAGTCAAAAATGGTCATAAATTAGATCTTTTTATAAATTGCTGATTTTTTTTTCTAGGAATACCACTCAAAAAAAAAATTATCTTTCCCAAATACCAAAATATCCATTCTATAGCACTGACTCAATATTACTTTCTAGAAACCACATAAATTTAAAATTTTAGGGGCTGTGTTTTATTGGTAGTTTGTAAGAATTTGTCATATTTTATCCAGGTGAAAATACTGCATTATATATACTGTACATATTTTGTTCTTTTACATGCAACACTGCCTTTGGTAAAGGAAGCAAATTCTTCTCCACATCTTTCTGCCATCATTTTTCCTGGAGCCATCAGTGTTGATGTGCTGGCTGAACACTCTTCTCTGTTAATATTCCTGTTTTCTTGCCTCAAACCACTCAGTAAACAGATTTCTTCAGGAATATTGTATTCATGTAGGTGATGCCTGGTAGAGCAAAGCATTTGAAGGGCAGGATGGAACATGTTTCATGTCACTGGAGGGATCTAGGAGGAAGCTAAAAAAATAAAGGAGAAAGTAGCAGTCACATATTTAGTCCCCATTAAATTGCCCATGGCATTTTATTTGCTTTATAATTTTAACCCATGATATATTCAATATCAGGGTTAAATAACAGGCATCTTAAAAGGCTGTCTGACAGCTGACATGGCCACAACCTATCTTACTGGACCGTACAACCCTTTTCTCTTTCCAGGTTTCACTGTACACCCCAAAAGCTGACCACCCAGACCAAGAAAAGTGCCTATTTATTAAACCATCCTCATCTCTTCAGTCCATTCCTGGCTTTCTGTGCAGGTCCATGTGTTCTTAGACATATCCATCAGAAGGCCATTGTGGACAAAGATCAGACAGTGAGGTGTGTGGGAAATGCCTCATTGCTTCACCAGCAAGAAGACTGTTAGAACCTGTGTTCCCCAAAGAGAAGAGCTATGTGGTGAGTCAGATCTGCTGAGTACTCATAGGATATTACTGTGATAGTCAGTGTCCACTACAGCTAAGAAAAAGAGAAAGAGTAAATATATTGTCATGAGACTAATAGAAGTGTTGCTGTCTAAAATCATCAGGATTAACAAGGAATCAGTGTGCTTTAGCAAGATCACAGCAGGGATGTTGTGACTAGCTGTGCTTTACATGTAGCCAGACTCTAAATCTCACATGATTCTTTCATATCTCCAACCCCAAGTGTGGTCTCTCACTCTTTCCAACATCACAAATTCCAAAGTCTCCTGGTAGGCAGCCATGTCTGTATTTTATTTTCCATGATACTTCCCACTTGAGGAGAGAAGCCAAGTCGAAAGATACATTGAGCTGATGAGACATGCAGAGAGAGAAAGCTGGTTCAGGGCCTAAGTATGACTTCTTTAATTCTAAGCTTTAGGTGCCTTCTATCAAACATCTTTTTTCTTCTTTTCTTCAAATCAAGGTTAACTTAAGCCTCAAATGTCTCTTTAAACAGTGGGTTTAGCACCTCCGTTAATTATGTCAGCTGAAGATCTGGACAAGTTAAATTCCAAATGATTCCTAAACAACTTTGTTTCACTGCAGTTTACTTAAATAATCAAAGCTATTTTGAGCACACTGAGTAGTTATTTCTGCTACTGTATTTATGTCAAAAGTTTTAACAGTTTCAAATATATCTTGAGTTTCCCAAGAGACCTAGACTTTTATAGCAAAATATAGTAGAAACCAATTACTTTAGTTCCAACGTGAAGAGCAAATAACAGAACTAAATCTCATAACTTTTTTCAGCTCAAGAATTTAATGCTCTGTCATGGACAAGATGAAAATTTAAGGTTACTCTGTCACACGATAGCCGAGTTCTCCACTACTTTATTCTTCATGGAGTTCTGAATTAAAGCAAGATTTAAGACTGTTTATGAAGTGTCCCTTGATTCAGATTTTTAGGTGGTAATGATTAAACATACTAAGATGTTAGTATTCAGCATTCATAATGTTGTGAACTGCATTTTTGAACCATAAGGTGGACACATGAAACTGCATCTGCCTACCTTCTGTTCCAGGTGTGGGAAAGATGTTGCTACAGATTTCTTTAACAAAAAGCTAAGGAGACAAATGTTTCCAGATTTGGCACTTGAAAAGAAGAGATAATAAATTTTCCACTTAGAAGAATCCACCCAATGGAATTGCTGCATTTTAGATGACTGACAGATTCTCTACATTGTCTTAAGTTCAAGGAACTTCCAAAGATTGATAAAGACTTATGTCAAAACCTGACACTTTTCAAGAGAAGAATATTAAGTCACATTTCTTAGTGCTTTTTTAGAGGAAAAATATTGAATTCCATTGCATCTGAAGACAAAGCCAATATAATTTTAAGTTGTTTGGTTTTAGCCTTTTTGAAATCTATTTCAATGTTCAATGTGCATACAGGGAGAACTGACTGTACATCTGCCCTTGATGACTCTTGAAGCAGTACAGACAACAAGCCAACAACAATCTTCCAAAAGAGAACATTGGAATGAGTTTTCCAGGGAGGTGGTAGAATCACCATCTCTAGAAGTGTTTAAGAAATGACTGGATGTTGCACTTATTGCCATGGTTTAGGTGGCATGGTGATGTTTGGTCAAAGGTTGGACTCAATGATCTTGGAGGTCTTTTCCAACTTGAATGATTCTATGATTTCCAGGGATGATTATTCTATCACTTCCCCAGGCAGCCCAATCTACTGCCTCACTGTCTTTTCAGTTCAGAAATTTTTTTCTAATATCCATTCCAAACATCCCCAACTTAATGCAATTTAAATCCATCCCCAAAATGCAACTTAAAACCATTTCCTCTAGTTATATCACTTGTTACCTGTGAGAAGAGACCAACCCTGCCTTGGTAAAACTTCATTTCAAAGGGATGGTCATTGCCCTGATTTCCTTCTACTTAATACCATAGCACCATGACAGATAAAATGCTGACACACTTGAACTACTTTACTAGATTGCTCCTGGGATGTCTTCAAATGTGAGGATTACAGGCCATAAAAACTTGTTTGTATCCATGATATAGCAGCAAGCGATGATACTAAACACTTCATTTAGGAGTAGGGAACAACCTACAGAGGATCCTGAGAGAGGAACTTAATCAGTCTGTCTGCAAAATTTCCTCAGCCCTATTTTTTTTTATCACGTGTGTTCAGTGTCCCCTTTATTCAATGCCATCCCATCATAGCAGCATTCCATCACCCAATCTCAATGCATCCATCAATATCATCAAGCATGCACACTGATATGATTTGGTATACATGATGTCCCCACATAATTTTCCAAAATTTAGGCATTTTATTTGGCAGCCATCTTAAGAGAACCTCTACAGTGCTGTATTCATCACAACTCTCCTGTCTAACACAGTTCCTTGATTTATGAAATGTCCTTGGAGTAAGAAGGAAAAGCTGTGAAAGAAGCTGTTGCAAGAGAGTCTTTGAAGTGCACTTCTAGGAATACTTTTCCTGTTAACAGACATGTAGAATAAAAACAAAAGACTTTTATTTTTGTTTCAGACAAGTCATGGGGTTGCAAATTAATTGGATTCCTAGCTCTTCTGAGAGAAAGAGAAAGAAAGAGGAATAAAGAAAAGTAGGTAGAAAATAGCCCCAAAATAAAAAAAATAACCCAACCAACCAAAACAAAAACAAAAAACCAAAAGCCAAAAAAACCTCACCAAAAAACCACCAAACCAAAACCAACCAACCAAAAAAAAACCCCAAAAAAACAAAACAAAAAACCCCCCAAAATCCCAACAAAACCCCAACTTTGGTATTTTTTCTTCCATCTATAACAATAGCTGCAAGATATTTGCTTCCGCAGATCTGCTTAAGTGAATTTGTTAATAATTAAGAGTATTTGTTATTTGTAAAAAACTTTTTTCATAAAAAGATATTTCTCCAGACCCAGTGCTATGATCAGTCATATGGGTCTCCAGACCCAGCCATATGATCAGATGAATGATATGCATATCATATGCATGATCTCATGAGTATGTACCCCACTCTCTAAATTACCATTGAGGTTCTTGAACCCAGTCCTCATTCAGACCTTCATGTGTTCCTGGCTCATCCTCAGCTTGCAAAGGCAGAATATCATTGGTAAGAATTTTAAAGCTTTTTCCAGCCTGGGGTTCAGAGAAATTTGATGGTATATTGCAGTCATTCTTCTTCTGTCTCTGATAAGCAGTGAAAGAAGGATGTTGACATTTGAAACATTGTCAATGGGTAGCTAAGTTGATGCTCACTGAGAAGGATGAGGAAAATTGTTCCTCAGAACATTTTTAGTTAAGATTCCAAAAGTGCAAGCAGATGCCACTACATCTGTTACATTCTCTTCCCGTGTTTGAGAGCGTATCTCCCACCATGTTCACTGGAAATTTCATTCTGAGGCAAATAACAACAAACATAGATATTTTCCCTCACCTCCCGAGTTGTTATGATCTGGAGAACAAAGAAATAGCATTTAAAAGTTACCAATATATTTTACAGCTTACTTGCCAAATCTAAACTGTGCATGTGTTTACTATTAATATTCATGCAAATGATGCAGAAGAAACTTATTTTTATAAATTTGCGGTAAATAGCTATAAACGTGTGTGCTAAAAAAAATGTGAGACTAGAATCTAATGAAATATGCTTCTCCGATGTGAGGAACATATAGTACAAAATGCATTCCATGGTCTATATGGTCATTTTCACAAAGAGAATAGCAAAGGAAACAAGCTGTAAGTGACTAAGTAGGAAGCAGCATATTTTCATGATACTGCTTGCAATGATAGATTGCTTATAGGTCATTCATAACACAGAAATGTCATGTGTGCTTTGTTACTTCTTTTGTAAAAATAATTCAATCATTTGCATATATGTATATTTTTAGCACATTGAATTAGATTTCCTGGCTTTGAAATATTATATCTATTAATAGCATTGTTCTCAACATCACATGCTTAGAACATATAGAATTATGGTCTAAGGGCTGTGAAGCATAATTTAAAATAATATTTAAGTTCTGTTGCTGATTTTGGTTAATCAAGACAATAATTTTCAATGGCTGCACAAGTTACCTTTTTTAACTTTAGTAGCTTTTATACTACAGTAAATCCCAATGTAATTAACTCCGTGTTGAAGCCAATGGAATAAATGAGCACAATGTTTACAGACAGTTATTTAAGGGTCAAATTTCAGAGCATCTGCAATGAAAGTCCCCAGGAAGCTCTGTTAGGAGTCAGTAGGATAACCACATGTTAAGGGAGACCCTCAGGAAAGGAGTATTTAGTTCATAGTTATACACTGAAAAATTTACCTGTTAAACTGCCTTAGAGATGGAGAATGGCAACTCCAGACATATAAGGAAAGGTTCAGGAGAAACTACAGTTAGCACCAGCTTTCAGAAGCAGGCTATGGGTTCCAACCAGACAGAGCACCTATCTTGGAGATCCTTCAGAGCTTTTTTATCAGCTGGTTGTAGTTGGCATTCCATCAAACTGGGTTCTTGCAGACAGCCTCCATTTATCATGCAACCTGATGTATACCAAAAAGTTACTGAAGAGGGTGGCTGTCTCAAATCCTGAGACATAGAAGTTTTCCTTTGCAAGACAATTATAGAGGTTCCAAAAATGCATGCAGATCCATGAGTCAGAATTGAGTATGATTATGGATCTTTTCCAATAGGCAATTTGGATGTGGCCATCCTGTTTGGAAGGCTAAGGTAATTTTATGTTAGGTACATGTGCTATACTCTTCCAGTTGACTTCAATACAAGAACAGAACTGTCCTGAACTTGATTAAATTGCTAGCAGAGACATAGAAAAAGAATATATTGTGTTTAAAGCTTACTGTATTAATGTACAGTTCTTATTTTAGTTCTTATTTTAGGCAGAATCAAGCCTGAAGAAAGGTCCCTTGTGCATAAAGTCTCACTGCGCAGGTTTTGCTTCAGAAAAGTCATATTAGAGTTTATTATATTGCTTCCCTATCCATAGCAAGGGACATTTTTAAATCAGTTGGCAACACAAATAAGCAAAAAATTTCATGCCAGTGGGGCACACAGCGATGAATTTTGTTTGGCTGGGGTATTTTTAAAAGAAATTCAAAGCAGAAAGTATTAAAATTCTCCTTTCTTTTTCATTAGGAGGAAGAAACTCTTTTTTAAAATTCTCTTTGTTGTCATTTGTGACAATTCTGACCTTGTAGTCCATTTCTTCCATAAGATTCTGCTAGTGATTTCTTTTCCTTAGGCCGTGCATCCACTTCTTTAGACTGTACTTCATTTTAATTGACTTGCTAAGCTTTTCTCCAAAAGCTTTTTTTCCCTTTTCTTCTCTATTTCTTTTGAAATTTAGAGAAAGCAACTTTGACTTATTTCAGTCTGTTATAGATTTTGGAAATATTCCAGAGGCAAAGACAGGACTAAAGCAAAGTGGCAAAATCAATGATTTTAAAGTTTTAGCTTTTAGTTTAGACAATTTTGACAATAATGCTGAAAGGATGCTGCAAAATGTCGCAGTCTGGTCAGGAAACTGCAGTATAATGTGTGGTGAATAAATAACATACCAAGTGACACTGATAAAAGAGTTCTGGGAAAAAGAACACCCTCAAAATGTTTTCAAATTATTATACCCCAATTTCTGGTCCCACTTACATCTAACTAAGTCTGCAGCAATTTCACTGACAACATCAAGATTGGATTCTTTATTCCCATAAACAATTTTTTCATGAAAGGTGAGCCTCATTGGAGTTATTTCAGCAAGAAATAGAGATAGCTCAAGCTTTTAGTGAAGAAAAAAGCACAGGGATCATTACGTCTGCATTTCACTTAAACAGTGGGTTCATGGCACAGACTGCTGGCCCATTTT
>VWYI01050285.1:0-10414 GCA_013399455.1 Anthoscopus minutus
TTTTTCTGAAAGAAGAATTCTCTGAGGTAGATGTAGATTGCATGAAGATCTTCACATTAGAAAAATAATTGATACTTTTTCCCACTAGCTAACTCGCTACTTAATTTATATATTTAAAGTCAACAGGGGCCTAGAGACGGCAGTGTTCCTCTCTTTTCATATAACAGGCTTTCTGGATCCTATCCGAATCACACTGGTGGGCACACCATTGGCAGTGATGGCTGGGATCCAGTGTCCCAGCGAGGGTGTGCTTATTTATGAGATAGGGATGGGCATTTGAAGGTGTTATCTGGAAATTGCTATGCTAACAACAGGTCCGAATGCAGCTTTTCAGAGGTTCTCTGATGAAACAGTTCAGCTTCACCTTTTGTTTCTGAATGGTGGACAGCTATGCTCAGTTCCTCTGCCAGCAGACAATGCTTTTTTCTCATGTTTCTTACATGCTCTGAGATGAATTTTCAGCCACGTTGCTGTCTTTACAGAAGAAGTATATTTCCTGGCATGCTGGACCATACAGCAGTTCTGGAACTGTGTTGGTTTAAAACATTGAAAGCACAATTTGGTACAATACAATGAAATATTAGATAAAAACAGCCATCTGCCTCTGCATCAGCCCTTCTAGGTCTGGCTTCTTTTCTACAATTTGTTTTATCAGTTTTCTAATTTGATGCTTTTTTTCATCATAAAACTGTACATATTCACTGAAAATGTTTACTGGGAGATGGATTTTTAAAAAGTATGAATAGGGAATATTTTTTGTTCTACAACTGGAGAAACTCAGTGTATTGATATGCAAATGCATTACATTATAAAAAGCAAGTGTGGTGAAATTATTCTTTAAGGAAACAGCACATGTTAAACTTCATGAAAACTTTCTTTCACAGAAAGAAATAGAAAATTATATGCTAATTTTCTGTCCAAGTTATTTCATTATGTTCCACATAGCTGAGAAAATTTCTCTTTTCAAACCTGCAAAGAGGTTCTTGATTCCTATGTTATACTCATTTTGCTTCAATGCAAATCTTGATTAAACTTTATGAGAAAATTGAAATTCAATACACACTTCCTTCCAACCATGACCACTCACTGATATAAACTGTATTTGGAAGTTAAACTGTTCATCATCTGACCTAAACCTTCAGTCTCTGAAAGAAAGACATCATATTGAAAACCACCCAGTTATTCTGACTCATTTTCTAGGATCCACTTCCTTATTAGTAACTTATAAGTGAGAGTATTTCTTAGCTGGAGCTCACTACATTAGAAAAGTTATTACAGTCCTTTGTGCTCGTGCATAATTTTTCCACACACAGCTCTGTGGGCCAGTAAAAAAGGGCATGCTAAGTACCTAAAAACTCAAAACCTGTTTAAAACCTTAGTCACCCTAAGTCTTAGGTAAAAAAAATCCTCCACATGTGTCTATACATGTGCTGATGGGCACAATGGGCAGATCTCTTGCAAGGGAGAAGATGAGCAGAGGGATGTCTGTTTGTATTGCATGTCTTCCTCAGGTCAACATGCCAGTGAAATTTCACTGCCTGCCTCACATCAGTGATACAGCCTGCCTACTTACACATCTGAGGGAACAGCAGTCTCAGGAGCTGTGGGATTCAGACTGGCTGTGACTGTCAAAAAAACATTTAAACTCACACTGTTACTCAGCACTAATTTTTTGGACAACCCTAAGAGATGCACATTGTGCAGTGAGCTGGAAGAGCTTCTTCTGGCATGTGAAAGTCCTTCCCAACCCTGACAGCCCCTCCAGCAAGCCCATGTACACAAGAAATAAACTTCACTCTGTGTGTGACAGGGTTGCCAAATTATTATAATTTTGAATCTAGCCTCTCCATTGCCTTACCCTCAGTCTTTTCACTTGAGTAAAAAAAAAAAAAATACATATTTTTACTTCTGTGGAAGTGCAGATGTGTTGGATGTAACAAAGGAAAGACTGAGGAGGAGAATGAAAATATTCTGCAACATGTACTGCCAGCCCAAGAACCTTGGGACTTAGTTCCATAAGAGGTTATAGGAATTATAACTAAGGACACTGAAAAAGGATTTTGCATTAACATGGAAATAAAGACAAGAAACTAATGCTTTTGATGGATAAAATGTGAATCTCCATACCTCAGAGCATAAGCCAGTTGTTGCCACTTCTGTCAGAGGAAACAAGAAAGTCCTCGGCCAGCAGCCAGGTTGGCAGTTTGCTGTGCCTTCCTCTGGAAGATCTGTCACTGTCAGGCTCATGCCTCAGTGCCAGACAGAGCACTGACCTGATCCAGAGAGGCAATTCCTTCGTTTTGATACTTCCTCTGTTTGGACACAACAAGGTCTCTGATCCCGTTTGATAAAATTACTCTCTTGCTAAATTTAACTGTGTGTTCATTAAACTGTGTTACAGTGTCGTTCTAATGTTGCCAAAATCTGCTTGTACCCAAATTGATATTTAGGCCCATGGAGATGTTCAGTTGATTACACATCCTTTGGAGACACAACCTTTGCTCTGATTTTTTCTGCATGAGGGTGTTTTAGCATTGCTGGCAAGCCAGAAACTATAGCTCTTCAATCTTTCATTCACTTGCAGAAATAATGTGACAACATTTGCATCTTGGAGAGGGGACTGCATTGGGTCCAGAATCACTGTCAGCAGGGGCCTCTGCCTCCAGGAACAGCTGCACGGGGGCTTCATAACTGCTCTATTCCAGGTCCAAGAAAAACATGGTGCTAGGTAAACCTGCAAACATAGTGTTATGTTATTACAGGTATTGATATAATGAACCAAATTCTGAGCTGCTGTAAATTAATACCCATCTAACTACACTGCTATTTCTAGAAAACCACATCCAGGCAACCAGATGATGCAAATATGCCACATTTTACATCTTGATGTGTATTATATAGCCCTATTTTTTATTTAGCTAGCAAAAGAATTTTTTCTACCAAGAAAATGATTTTATGCAGAACACTCTTGTCACTGTAAGAACTCATAAAAAATTAATTACAACATATTTACTTCTAGAGTTTTTTCCATTTTAGTAAATGTTAGTAGTCCTAAAGTCCAGGAACATTTTTTTTTCTTTTAAAAACTAGTAGATTAAGGTGAAATTGCTCTTTATCATGGTGCTATAGGTTATATTTTTATTGAGTAAATATTTAAATATTTTCACCGAAGAGGTGTCATCTAGGAGCATACTATTTCTATCAGCTCTTTCAATCAACTAGAACATTAAACTAACTTACAAATACCCTCATAAGAGATGAAACTCATAGTCTCATGTCAGAAGTTAAAGCTAAAATCTGCAAATGAAACTCGGGGTTTTAACCTTTATCACCTGCAAACTCATCTGCTACTCTCATGTGTCTTGCAAAGAGCAGAACAGAACAGAACTATTTTTAAAATTGCACTAAGTGGAAAGAGACAAAAGCAAACCTTAGCCAGGTTAAACAATTGAAAGAATGTGAGGAAGTAATAAAATATATGTCTCAAATAAGAGAATAAACTTACCAGTAAACAGCATTTAAGTTTCACACAGCAGTAATTCTTAGGTACTTACAGGAAAAAATGTTCTTGTTATATCTAGGTATTAAAGATTTCCTAAAACCTCAGCAAGGAATTTTCAAAGAAATTAAAAGGGATGGTCTTTATTATTTGACAATTATATTACTATAGAAGTACGGGTTGGCATTCAGGTACATAATGCTAATGGGTTATTTGAGATGCTCTAGTACAGTCAGCCTGGTCTCTCTTAAGCCATCCTTTATCATACTTTATATCATAATCATAATTTTTATCATCCTTTATCATGTGTCTCTGACCTTGCTGGGTTGACAGCTACATTTTATCCACAGGTCACTATGATAGACTCCTGATCACTCTCCATTTTAATTTCTGAGATTTTTTCATATTTTTATACTACCATCAAATGCATTCAGAGTTTGTTGGTCATTGAACAAGTAGTAAAATAAGAAAAGACACTGTAAGAGAAATAAGTCTTATCCATTGTTATCAATCAAGTCGAACAGGGCTGATGTAGTTTTTATTTTGTATATTGGTCAGAGCTTCCTTATTCAAATAAGTGGTACTGTTCTAAAGTACTTCAGCATCTCAGGGACTAAGATCATACAGGTGTTCTTCCACTATGTCTCTTCTACCTTTAAGGATTTCACAGAAGAACATATGAAAAATTTCAGTCAGGAGGTGACAAATCTGTTGCTTACATATCTCTTGGGAAGATTTGTGGAGGTAGTAAAAATGAAGGAAATTGCAATATTGTTGGACATGGAAATTGTTAACGGAATTAAGGGTCCCAGGGCCAGAGGAACACCTTCAAACTGGACTTATAACTACAGAAAAATTACTGTAATTATTAGGATGTGGAGAAATCAACCACTGACAGCACTGTAATTTCTCTTAATGGTCAGAAGTTTCCTTTAAAATTCAGTAAACTGTGAATTAGATATACATGAGGATTTTTTGTAAGTGAATTGTACATCAGGTACAGATATAAGGGTTTTTAGGACCTAGGAAAAGCATAATTTTGTTACAGCAAACAGTGGCATAAGTTTATGGAGTGGAAGTTCTGAAATGGACAGGTAAAAAAGGAATGCTGTTCTTATGTTAGCCATTTCAGGTAACAAACCCCAAGGCCATTGGAGAATTCAGTTGTCCCTGTGCTACCTTACTGTTTATTATCTGTTCCCAGAAAACAGTTGATGAAACCGACTATGTACTTAGTGACAGGTAAGCTTGGAAAATGGTATAGACACCTGGCTTGTGGCCTTGGTCTCCATTTGCCACAATTGGGTATACCTACATGTGAGAGAAAAATCAATTAAAAAAATAGTGAAAACAATATTTTTTGAGAAGTTTGAGTACAAGATCAAAGATCTTGTATGAGATCTTGTACTTAATGTAAAAATGCTGTTTCCATTTTATCCCATAACCAATATGATCCCTAAGACTACACATTACTTCTGGGCCAGTGACATAAAGATATTTCAAGGATGAAAAACTCCAAAAGACTAACATTGATAAAAATTCATATAACCCATTATTCAGTAGCACTGGTATAAGACTAGTAAATATGACAGAATTATAACATTCAGCTGTTTATAAGATTTCTACAGTTGTTACTGAAACTATTAAATGCTTCTTTACACTCATTTTATGCAGCAAAAATCCTACCAAACTTCAGATCTCAATTTTGAATGCATTCAAGAGTTCAAAACTCCCACACTGCTTTTATTTCATACTTTCTGCAGAACTCATTGTCATATCTGCTTATAGACAGTTTATACAGTCTGTATATTATGTTTTCTTTGATACTTATATTTTTATTTTCAGATACATAGTGTATTTTGCTAGAAAACTGACTTACAGTTTTTCATATTGGAGACTTCAAGGTGGTTTCTTTTTTCTTCTTTTGCAGAAGACAGAAGACAGTTTTTATACTTTGGAGAGAAACTTTGGCATATGTCAAATTGTAGTAAGTATGCTTGGAGAAGTCAAGGAAATTTGAGGAGGGGTAATTTTGGAGTTCTGATTAGTGACTCATGAAAGGCTTTACTTCTGACAACATCAAAACCAAATCTGGTATGAAGTCACTAGGTTTGGCAGATGTAGATTACACAGCAGTTGATGGAGTGAGTGTGATCCTGGTACACTCTTGATTCTTCCCTAATACTGACTCTCATCTTTAAACTATAAGAACTGTCAGTAGCAATAACTAGTAGGCAGGTAAGAGAAAACCACAGTTCTGTATTGCCAGATTTCTTTCCTGTCTCAGGTGCCACTTTTTGTGGTCAAAGCTACTCTATGTCCAAAACCCTTTTCACTTCTGGATCTTCTTTTTTAGCTTACTGCTATCTTCAGATCATCTACTCTTGAGCTAACTGTTAAACAAGAAGTTAAATGAATCACTGAAACATTACTGAAAGGAGATTTTATTAAGAAGATAAATCCCCATTTTCTGTATTTATAAAGATTCTGGTGATCTGTATTTTCTAGAGATACATTACATATTATTCAGATCTGAAATGAGGTATGAAGAGGTGAGACTGTATTTGCATTAAAAGAGCCTTGAACCATAAAAGGATGGCTTTCAAAACGTAGAACCCCAGACTTAAGACAGTTTTGGAAAAAAATTCTAAATTATTTGCTTTCACTGTATATGCATTGATGTCTGATTTTAAGGCTAGAGATCTCCTGAACAGCTTTGCCTTTTCATTATTTTCTGCATGGTAGACAGCAATAAAGGCTTGCCAGATGTTTATTTGCAATTTTAGATAACTACCAAGTAAATCACAGGATTATTATTTTTTTTCAAGGTTTAAGTACAGACATGACATTTCAAATGGTGAAATTGTCATTATATATGAAGTCCTTAAAATGAAATAATTCAGCATTTGAATATGCTGTACTGCACCACATTGCACCAGTTACTTATTTAAAGAGCCATCAGTGTTACAGATAAAGGTGTAGATTATTAGAGCTAGATGTCAAAGGTATAAAGCAAGAGCAAATTGATAATAATTAAATCTGCAGTAATATGAAATATGGAATTAACCTAGTAGAAAAATAAATTACAAGAAACTGTATGACCTTGTCAAGAATGTTAGTTTTTTGTGTACCTGAACAAAGTTTTGCATTATAATTTCAAAGAACGTTTATATTTAGCATTCCATTTACAGCATATTGAGAGTGAAATTTGGATGTAGACAGAGATTAAAAGTGAATGATTTTTGAAATTTATTAGGTTAACCTGAAACATAATCTCTTTTGTAACCAGTATCTTGCTTGGGCCTAATCCTTTCTCATCTACAATAAAAAATTAATAAATGTCAGATTAGCATTCTTTTAAACATCCTGAATATATCTGGAAATATCTAACACTGTTGTCTATATTTTTCAAGGGAAAAAATATGCCAGCCACTTGCACAAAGGAAAGGAAAAGGATTCAAACACATTTTCATTTTTTAGCAGCTTTTTGGGTTTTATTTATTATTTTTTGTTTATTTTGTACTGAATAATATGACAATGATTTAGCCAAATAGTCCAGTCAATCTCAGGAGACAGGGCCTTAAAGCTTGGAGGTCATTTACACACAGGACTGCAAAAATCCATTTGACTCTGCATATTTTTCTTCAGTATGAAATGCCAGTTCTTCAAATGGCAACAAAAATAATTTACTGGTGCTTTAAGGAAAGTATTGCAACTTTGCCTACTACAATAATACAATATATTATATCAACAATATAAAAATCTGGTGGGTTTAGAGCTAGCTAACCTCACCAGTGCACTTCTCATTTCCTGCTGTGAGATATGATTTTAGGAGAAGGGAAGAACAGGTTCAAATTTTAAGACAATGCCATGGAGACCTCTCCCCAAGAACACAGTTTTCTCGTGGCCTTTCATTTTTATGAACAGCAGTTGCCCAGTTTAAAAATCTGCTATTGTGAAGCTCCTCCCATTTTCACAGTCTTCTCACAGCTGAATGAATGGGCTATATCAGTTTATGGGGTATTATTTTTAAGGATGAGCTCTTCAAAGGGAAAGGATCTTTTTCTTTATTTCTGCAATCATCTTCATCTCCACGAACACAGATCTTTTTCTTCTCTCCCTGAGGCACAGGGTATTCTTCACTCTTATCTCTCTCTCTCTGATCAAGCTTCCCATGGAGTCACAGCTTCTTCAATATCTGCTGTGCTTAATTATGATTGTCTCTGCTCAGGTCTACAATGTGAACACTCTATTCCCAACACTTTTCTTATGAATTAAAGGAAATATTGTAGTATATTATAGTATATCTCCATGGCATTACCAAAAGAACTTTCAGCCTCAATACTAGCGCATCTCCTCATTCTCCTTCCATCTGGAACTTGACTCTTTCTTTACTGGGGTTCAGAATAAAATGTGTAACAGAGAACAGGAATGAACACACCTGAGATGAGGTCCCTGCAAGTCAGTAATGTGATCTTGTCTCTAACATTTCTACATTTCCTAGAGAGAAAATACATTAATAAAGAACACCAGGGTGAATATACTATATGTTGGTGTCTTCATGTTGTCTTTCTATCTGTTGTCACTCTGTGCTTTTGTCTCACCCAAGGGAAGAATCGTGCTCTGCGGGTCTCATCTGTGCACTGACAGGGTTAACATTTCACCCAGGCCGGCAGGTGTTGGTGGGCAGTGGCTGAAGCAGTCACAGTGATGGATTTCAGCCACGCTGGGCTCCTCTCTCTGCCTGGCAGCCGCTGAGGTGCCCAGGATGGAGGGGAGGCCTGGCCTGGCCCAGAGCCCGGGGAGATCCCAGCTCAGTGAGGGCCAGAGGGGCAGGGTCAGGGCCTGGAGTTACCGAGATCTCAGCNCCTCAGACTCATTTTTTTCTTCATTTTTAGTGTGTGTTGCTTTGCTCCTTGACTTCACTATAGGAACGGTTTTGCAAAGGCGCAGCAAATAATTAACAGAAATATTTTCTTTCCAGTTTCTTTAGTAAAGTTGCTACATTCTATCAAGAATGAAGCTGTTTGTCCTTTGACTTCTAGCTCTCACTTAAGATTTTAACATTATCTCCTCTTTATGTAAGATAGAAGTAGCAAAATGCATCTTCTATAGACAAATGAAGTCTATGCATTTCCAGATTCTCAGCTGCAAACTAGAAGGACTTTTAAATGCTTTGTACAGGGTGACTTTGAGTTCTTGTTTAAAATGGATTCTGGATATATTTCTTTCTAGTTTTGCACCAAAGACTAGAGTGAGCCAGGAAATATGTCTGGAGTATAGAGTGAGGGAATAGAAATATTGCTGCTTGCAAGGGCCATTTGTTTATTATTCAGGTTTGCTGAGAAAGAGATTTTCAATATTAGTATCTCTTCTTAAGGTATTAAGCATCATAATCTATTTTTCCTTCTGACCCATGGTAGCCCAGCAAGGTGTGTATATTTATTACTGCCTGAGAGGTTTGTAAACTACACACTATGAAACTGGAAACAAGCTGATCCTAGATCTGATTAATTTTGGCTGAAATACTTACATATTTGTCACTATGTGTTCATAACATGAACTTTGACTCAGAATGAACACATAGTATATTCACGCTGGTATTTTTTATTAATGTATTTTCTCTCTACAAAATATAGAAATGTTAGAGACAAGGTCACATTACTGAGTCGCAGGGACTTCATCTCAGGTGTGTTCATTCCTGTTCTCTGTTACACATTTTATTCTGAACCCCAGTAGACTTAGTCTGTGGGATGGATTTTTTATTTATAGCATCACAAGACAAATCCACTCTTACCTGGCTGCAAAAAAAAATCTCAGTGCATATTCCAAATTTCACATCAGCAATGAAGTTTGCAAGTTCTACTTTATTATTAAATATTATCTTTCAATATAATGAAGGATGAGCTTTCAAAGTACCCCTCAGATTTTGCAAGTAGAACAACAGAAAATTAGAAGTGGCAATTTTTGGAGACATCCATCCTACATATAAAATTAAAATACCTCTACTAGGAAGCAGCAGTACCTGAAAGGCTAGCTTTATTTTTAGATTATTTCTTCCTCCCTGCAGGCAGCCCAGTGACCTCTGTTTTTACTTACAAAGTCTGCTCTGGGGCAGTGAACAACACTTCTGTTAACAGGGAAAAGGCTCTGACTGCAAGCAAGTGAAACAGTAAGCTGAACTCCTACCTTTATCATCTCCCTCTTGTCTTGCACCATGACATGCTACTTTGGCTTTTGCTACTGTATGTTTGAAATCTGGGAAACAGGAGAGAGAAAAACACATTTTTGGTGCCATTATTTATGAGAATGCTTGCAGCACATGATGCACTGCTAACAACAGAAGCCCTTCTAACTATGCTGCCATAGTTTTACCCTGACTGTTTTCTAGCTCTTGCTGCAATAAACCAACTCTAAATGAAAATGAAATACTATAATCATGTCATGACTATAATTTTTTTAATGTTTATATGCTACAAGTAGTCCCAGTTTGTTATTTCTTCACAGAACACTCACTTTCTGTTTTCACATGTAGGCTTTTTCCAACTTAACCTCACAAGCTGTTTACTGCAGTTTCATTCTGTATAAAAAATAGATAAGAATCCTAATGATATTAAGAAACTTGAAATTCCATTAGAACTCACACTGAGTGCTGCAGGGAAGGAATACATTTTTCAAAAAAGCCCACTTTTTGGAGGGGTGAGTGTGAGGCAAGGATGGATTTCCTTCTTAAGTGATAGAAAATTACAAATCAACATGCCTTCTGTAATAAAAAAATACTTTTAAGTGATGAAACTGAAAGTATTTTGCCTTTGATGTAGTGAAAATGAGGCAAAATAAAAACAGAAAGGGCAAGAAACAAGGTGACTTATTTTACATAACATATATATTTATAATATATATATAATTTCTATA
>VWYI01050295.1:0-17217 GCA_013399455.1 Anthoscopus minutus
TTATTATGATAATCAAGCAGTTGTAGCCCTGGCAGTGGGATGGACTGAATAGTGTATTGACAGCTCTGTCCTTGCAAGATGTTCCTGTTATAGCCTAAAGATAACCAGAACTACTATAAAATAGAATTTAAAAATTCAAAGAAATTACTCTAATTTTCTCTTAAATTTTTACTTTTTGTTTTAATCTCCAAGAACAGCAATGCCCATTAGATTATTAGAAGATTTGTAAGTATGTGTGCACAGTAAAAATAGGAGAGTTTGTCGTGGTTAATGTATCTTCCGAGGTTTTTGTAGGATATAATTTGACTCCTTTGGTTGGGCTCCATTGAAGTTCTGATTTCTGCAATCTGCTTCTTTTCCAAATGCTGCAAGAACACAAACTGCTGTCCTTCTTATCACCAGCTTTTTTCTCAGGAAACCCTACCCTAATGCAAACCTTACAGCTCATGTTGTCCTTTGCATCTTCTCCCCCAATATTTTTCATTCATACTTGCGCTTTGCAAAATAGCTTCACTAAACGTGATGTTGCAGTGTTCTTCTGCCCTTACCTTAAGTAGAAGTAAGACACAATCTTCAATTAATGCTCCAATAATTGTTTTTGTTTTTTTTTCCCTTAGAAAAAGTCTAAAGGTGACTGTGTGTCTCAAGCACCACTGGCTCAATAACCACTCTGAAAGAGCTGCCAAACAGAAGGTTTGTTTCAGGTCCCAAATGTTCCTTCAGATGTAAAAGCTGTAGTCCCTGTGGAAGGGATCAGTGGACAGCTGAAAACCTTGTGTAGTCCAAAGTGAACGGTCCAAACTGTATTCACCACCACCATCCCTGCTGCTGTCTGGAAAGCATTCAAAATGTAAACTGGCTCTGTTACTCATACCAAGTAACAGCAATGTGCAAAATAATTAATGGGTATGGAGCCATATGTGCTGCAAACCCTGGCCATTTTAGAGGGAACGGTTATGCTCCCCCTGGCTCTCATGGGGCAGGATTTCACCCAATAATTTTTCAGCGTTGAAAACTTTCGGGTTTTCATGTTGTGGTTAGAAGTACTGTTTAAAAAGGGTAGAAATATGAAAAATAATTACTTTTTAGCAGAGGCACGGGCCAGACCCTCAGGGCAGCTTGGCTAACTGCAGCAAAATCAAAGCAAGGTGACCACTAAAAGAAGCTGCTCCACGTGTCCAAGGACCCAGTTCTGACAGGGCACTTACCCTTTCTTTTAGCAACCCAAACAAGTTTGACAGAGCATCTCTCTCTCCTTTTTCCCTGGCTCCTTGTCTTTGCCCTTTCATTAACAAACAGTTCATTGGTAGTTCTCAGGCTGGCTTGGTAGCCTCCCCTGGGGATCAGGGAGACTCAAGTCTGGTATCTTCCTCTGCCCCTGCTCTTTGACCAATGCATACGCACTCAGCCACTTTGAAATCGCGCTGCCTCTGGCAGTGCAGTGTCTCCATAAGCCAGTACTCCTATTCCCACAGCCACTTGCACCAGCTACCACAGAAATTGGTGGCTCTGTTCGAGGACCAGAGGAACTGTTCAAAGGTTCTAAAGGCCATTTCTGGACAAAGCTCAGTGGAGGGTCAAGGTATGAATTAGGCAGAGAACACACATGTGCTGTAAAAGCACTTCCTTTTAGTAGTGCGTCATGAGTAAGAAGAGGATGCCAAAATAAAAGTAATCCACCTTTCATCACTTCCCAAAAGGCAAATTTTTAGTGGTGCTATCATCCATCATCTGCTTGGTAGGACAAGTGATATATTGGCTTTTATTGCAATGAGTTTTTTCCAGGAACATGTGGAAAACAGAGTATTGTGAGAGGTTGAAATTTTTGTTCTAATTAAGATTAGAGCAGATTTTATACAGTGTAGTGTGGTAACACAGAAGGTAATGATCTTTATGTGAGCTATTTCAGAGACATCAAGATGCCTTTCCATAATACAGTGGAAGCCAGTAAGGACTAAGGTACCATTATTACATCCCATTTGCTCTCTGAAGCCATGTTACTTCCTGGTATGGTAATATCTGAGCATCATCTTCTGGTGTAGAAATCCAGTGGGAATTTATACCTCTTTGTGATCCTCAGTACTCACCCTCACTTCACTGGTGCTGAGACAGATTCCGTGAAGCTTTGGTTCACTCATCTGTGTGCTTCTACATGGTAGTTTTCTAAACAGGTTTTCCAGCCCTGTTGCAAGATTAGTGTTTGTATTTGGATTTCCCATTTCAAGCCACTAACTTGTGGCAACAAATACAACAACAAAATGTTGTTTGTTGTTAGTGGCAAATTTGTTGCCACTAACTTGTGGCAACAAATACCGCAACAAAAAATTCTCCTTCTGTAATGCAGGAAGCACTATATTACACAATTTTCTGTTATAACCAAAGTCAACTTTAAGATAAATTGACTGTCCAACAGCAGTCAAAATGATTCTAAAATAAACTTTTAATAGCTTTGTAACATAGTAACCTACCCATGATCTAACTTGCAGGAAAATCTGGTTTTGGCTTTTGCAGTGTTATTTCCTCTGTGTGTGTTTTTCTTTTTGGAGTTTATTTGAGTTTACTTAATGAGTGGATCTAAAGTCATAGCTTTATTTTTAAAGAATCCCTTTAGCTATTTTTATCAGGCAAGTAGTATGGTTACCACATTTAACCCAAAATAATTCACTTAAGTGCCAGTTGATTTAGACGTGGCATTATAAATGCTCGCAGTAGTAACACAAATAAATGGAGAAGTTGGCAGCATGCCTTTGCATACTGTGATCTGTATGACAAAAGAAGCAAAAAAAGCAGAGTAGCTGCATTTAAAGAGACACCTCCAGGATCAATTCTCCACTTAACAAAGTGGTTTTGTCTTTGTAATATTGTATAAAATATTTCACAGAAAAGGTGGCTGTGAGAATCCTTTATAAGGAAGAATCTTCAGTGCTGCTTTCTTTTCTTTATGTGCAAAGAAACCACCACGTGGTCATTCCAGAACACTTAACCAAGTAAAAAAAAAATACTGCTGAATTAACTGGATTCTTGTTTTATTTATTTTGCAGAGAAGCTGCTATGTGGTTACTGCTGCTAAGAGATTTGAAAATATCAGCAGTCTCGGTGCTTTGCCCCCCTGCCATGACTGAGACTTCTACTAAATGGACCAACAGCACTTTAGTTGCAGGACAAGTCCCAGCATTGTGGAGCTGCTTCTTCTCTATTCAGCTGTTAAAGGAAGAGAAGTATTTCTCCGGGTTGCAGGAACAAATTGCTTCTGGAGCAGCATGTTCTCCATACCTGCAAGTGCTACAATAGCTTGGTTTCATAATGAACTTTTCTCTATCTAGTCTTATATCCTCATTTACTTACCAAAGGCTCCTTAATGTTTAAATTATCATGTATAATTAACTGTTTCTCATTTGAGCCCAGAAGGCACTCTGTCGCTATGTTATATCTGTTGCCAAGGTTCATTTGACACTGGAGTCAAACCAAAAAATTGCAGCAAATTTAAAGCCGCTTTCTGTAGCAGATTTGAAGTTCGTTTTTCCTGTCATACTAAAATGAGTTAAGGATTAGCTCAACCAGAGTTAAAGCTCCATTAATGTAACACCTTAGGAAGGAAGAAATGAAGCTTTCCTTGTGTATAGGTGAATTTGCTGCAACTGTGATATGGTATGTTTCAGGATTTTTTGGCCTGATGAATTACTGCTCACGGTAAATACACTTGGATTAATTAAAGAAAGAGAACAAGGCACTATTCACTTGCAGCTGTGCAGACCCTGTTCTCCAAAATGCAAGTATAATTCAGAGTTATTTTAACAGAGGGTGATTTTATATCAGCTAATCTATTTAATTCTAATTAAACTGATTAGGACCACTGGGAAAGAGGCGAGTCAGTGCTTTGCTTATTATAACCTCTGAGTGCAGGCTCAAGTAAAAATCCTCTGTATTTCTAAAGTTTTCTTATCTTGCTTCCAAACAAGATTCTTAACTAGGTAAAAAAATGAGAGTCAGAACAGCTGAATTTTTCATCTGAATTTTTATGATTATGGCTCACCATTAAGTGATTCTAAGTTGCCAAGCCTCTGAAGTTAAAATAATGATACTTACTCCCTGCTGTATATGGCTTTCTTATTGCTTGGTTTCAGAACTACATGAATGCAAATTGTAATGAGTATTTTATTTAATCATGCTGTTGTGGTGTCTTTACATTGTCTTTTCTTAATCCAGTTCTGATCAAACCACATATTAACATAGCTATCTCTATATATTTATCTATGCATTTCATATGTTTATATATTTAAGTTCTGTCTTTTTAAAAAAGGGATCAACATAAAGACAAAACAGTACTATTCATCACCACACAATGAATTGCTTCTTACACCTTTGCCCCTTCTACATACGATTCATTTTGAAATAAAAGGGGCCCATTAATGGGACATCATGGCCATCACACTCTCTACGGCCAGTTTGATCCAGTGTTTTAAAATCATTGTAGTACATCCCAAGACTGCTCCTGTAGATGAACTGGACTTCTTACAGCTGTGACATCTTAGTACTACTGATGCGTTGCACCAGAGGTTGCAAATACTGCTATCACACACTGACAAGCCCTGTAACTTTGATACGCCATAAAGCACTGCCACCTTCAAGCCCTCATCTGTAGTCTTAACTAAAGTAAATTTTGACAAGCAGAAATGGAAGTTTCTTTGGGAAAAGACTGAGCGGTCTCAAAGCAAGAAAATGAGCATATGGCTTTTAGGTAGAAGCTGGGATGGTTGTTTTTAGTCACCATTTATATTTGCCTGGTCAAAATGTATAGAAAAGTTGCCTTTTTGTGAGGGCTTGGAGTTCCCACTCCTGTTCTGACTGTCTTCAAGATATTGTAGCTTTTTGCACAGTAAACAACTCAATGATCAGGCTAAAATGCATCAAACCACTCTGGAATCACAGGATCTCATGATGCATTCTAGTGCCATTACTGTAGAATTAGATCAGGGTTTTGTTTTTCCTTTGGCAGATTTTACATGGATAAATTGCATGTAATTTTGAATCTTATTAACTATACTAAAATAATACTGTGACTACAGTCTTTTCTGCTTTGTTGCTCAGTTGAATTAAGAGGATTTATTTGTTGATATATACATCTGAGTAGTACACAGAGCTTAGTGCCATGAAGATCAGCCCAGTGAGAATGTGTTGTGCTGAGTCAACCACAAATCCTCCAGGAGCTGTTGAAAATATGGCCTTTGTTGAGCACATCCCCCAAGTTCATCTGTACAGTGCTCTGTAAGAAACAGGATTGCATGGGAGGATAGAAGAGCTGGACAGATTTCCTCCACCTTGAGAATTTAGGCATGAGTAGAGGAGGGGACCCCTTTGCAGCCTCTGGCTTGTGCAACCAGGCAGTGTGCTAACACAATCAAGGCATTTAACTTCCATTCTTAGCAACATGGATAATGGTGGTCACACTCTAGAGTCTTGTCTGTAAATTATCCCACTGTTTCATTCTTGGAACAGCTCCTGTAGTAGGAAGTGAACATGAAGGAGAGACGGTCAGAAGAGGTTGGACTGAGCAAATCTCAGTGACTGAAGGCGCCATTTGGTGCCCAGGGCTAAACCTAAGTGGGTCCGCAGGTGTCCAGTGGAGGAGGAAAGAATCCCAAGCACACTTCTGCTTTTTGCTCCACAGATGCTAGATCTGCAGCACTGAGTCAAAAGGGAGGTACATTGCTTAGGGCCTTACTGTCACCAGGGGTAAAAAATTTTATTGCTGTGTAATCATCACTGCTGTGTATAGCAATGTGCCTGAGAAAAATGTCTCCAGAGATGTTGTGTCCTGTATCCACCTCAACATGAGAAACAGCTTCTTCACATTGAGTGTGACAGAGCACTGGAACAGGATGCCCAGTGAGATCACGGAGTCTCCCTCTCTGGAGACAGTCCAAACCTCCCTTAATGTGTTCCTGTGTCACCTGTTTTAGGTGATCCTGCCTTGGCAAGGGGGTTGGAATGGATGATCTCCAGAGGTCCCTTTCAACACTAAACTTTCCGTAATTCTGCGATTCTGTGATTTTTTTTTGGCTGTTGTAATTTTAGTGAATAATAGCTTGAGACAGATTCTTTTTAGTGGCTTCCTAATTGTGTCTCATTGCACTTTGAGCAGCATGCTGTTTTGTGTGTGTGCTCACATATGCAAGCTTGGTTTGGCTTCTGTTTTACTTTGCCCTACTTCTGAAAACATTCTAGGGTGAGTTGGACAGGGCTGTAAGCAACCTGATCAAGTGGGAGACCTCATTTCTCATTGCAGGAGGGTTGGACTAGATGACCTTTAAAGGTCCTGTCCAACTCAAACTGTTCTATGATTCTATGATTTTATGATTTTATTATTTAAATATGCTCTGTAATGACTAAAAGCTAAAGTCTACTGTGTTAAATTATTGTTTTGACACATCATAATTTATCTTCTACTAGGTCATAATAATGCTAAGGCTACTAGGTTCTAATAAATCACCTGCATCTGTGTTAGTTTGCTGATAATGTTTGCTACATATTGGCTTATGTGATTGCATTTGGAAACTGAATTTCTGTGCTTCTGAGCAGGTTTGGGTGTGAAAGGCACTGTTCTAGCTGCTGTTATTCTATTTAGCTGTATACTCATGGACAGACAGGGATGACTGCAGGTACCTCAAGAGTGGTATAGAAACGTAAGTTGTGATGGGAGGGATGAAGTACCCAGATGCAGTGCTTGCTTTGTACATTCTTCTTGACATGTAAAAATTAAAAGAATAAAATCCTGGGAACATGACAACGATCATGTGGCACTCATAAGAATCAGGACACTATTATTCCCACTCCTATAGATGCAGCAGGTATACTGGATACCAGATATACTAGAGTAGTCTAAGACTGACATCAAGATTAGAAGCAATTATACTTGACACAAGATGGGACACTAGTAGTTTTTCAACTGTTTTTGTATGTTGTACATCCTGAAGATTACGAAATGGGTAAAAACCTCTTCTGCAGAAAGATCTCCATCCTACTTTGTCTATGTTTGTGAACACCTGCAGCCAGTTGGTCGTCTGGGTACCCTCACAGCATAAGCAGTTGGCAACCTGGATAATCCACTCTGGAGATTACAAGAGCAACTGCTTTTTAATTTCATTTTTATATTCCTTATAATGTCAGAAGCTGAATAAAGCTAAAGCCAAGCTAAATTCTTGATTCCAACCAGGAATAACAAGGTAGCTCACAGAAATAAATAAGGGAATTGCTAGATCCACCTTTTGTGATGTGAGTAGCAGAACAGCCCAGTTTAACCACCTCATATTCCTGCCCAAAATATCTGCACCAGTCCCGATCAGTAAAAATAAAAATAATCTTAATATTTTTAACAGTGAAGGAAGAAATCTCAATCAAGAATCAGTTTTTCTGCAGTGATAAAATTGCTGCAGTAAAAGTAAAGTTATTTTAGCATTTTCAGTTTAATGCTGACACTATAAATCACTGACAGCCTCTTTCAGCAAAATGGCCCCTACCAGGAGTTGTGAGAAAAGAAGGTGTTTGTCACATCCACTAATGGAGACCTGGAAACATTGGATTCTGTTCTGCTGGATCCAATGAGAAGGGCAATTCTTAGTGTTTGGATTTTTAATATGTTTAGCACCCAGAGTAGTGATGAATGGATGAATGAGCATCAATGCTGCAAACTCCTTCCAGGAAAGTGATGCATCTTCACATACTACTTTTATCATTGATACATGTTCTTGTGTCTCCTGTGAATAAGACTAGAAACTGCATGAATCTGTGTAGGAATGCTAGACTGTTTCACCTTCCATGAAGGCTTGGTAGCTGAACAACTAACTACCTGTTTCAAAGCTAGAAGAAGACTGGTAGAGGTAGTGCTTTGTAAATATATTGTTTAGCTGCGTCTGTAGAGTTAGTGATCTCATTTTGGTGTGGCTGAACTAATTTTTGTGTACTCCATGGCAACTTCCCTTGCATTTAGAAGACAGGCATGTGGCAAGTAAATAATGAAGCATGTGGATTTTCAGGTACTGTATGACTTTGGTTTGCATATCTTGTTTTGTAGATTAACTGATGTATCTCTGGTATGTGTTCTTTTGTGAAAACCATGAAGCAATCTTGTAAAAAGATGAATGAGAAATAAATGCTGATTTTGTTTACTCCAGGGTTTTTGTTCACTGTATTTGATGCGCTTGTCCTTTATATTAGTAACAGAAAGAAGCGTGACCTTTTTCCCAACTGCTATCTCTAGATACAAGAAGAGAAAAGTAATTTCCATTGAAACAAATGTACCTATGTCAAAGGTTGACTCAAAGTCACAGTGTGTACTCACTCCTTGTAAGAAAATCTTGGCTCTCTCTGCGGGTAACTAGAAGACTTGAGGTGCTCTTGACTGCAGCCTTGCTGGAAGTCTTTAAGACTAGGTTACTAAGGGGAAATTAGAAATTACTGGAATTTCTGGTGCTTGGTCACTCAAGAGACCTGGTGTACTTTTCTCCCTAATTTGTCACACTTGTACCACTGGCTTATTCAGTATTGCTGTCTGGGGGCTGCACTTTAACCTTACGCCATCTAAGAGTTCATCGACTACCAAAACAGTATGGAATCAGAATTACTTTTTACTGAAGAGTTAAACCAAACTTCAAGTGGGCTGGCTAGTGAACAAGAGCAAGAGTAAAAACTGAGCAAAAGGTTACAGGGTAAGAAACCAGGAAGCAACCTCTGATGGGCCCTGGCCTATATTCAGTAAGTTCAACTTTTTCTGGCTGGTTTACCCACAGCTCGGGTTGCAGCTCTCGAGACACGCACCATACTTAAGAAACAACTTTAGCATCTTACACCGGAAGGTTCTCATTTAATGTCAACCTGTATTTGATAAGCCTGAGGTTTGCAGGTATAAGATCTAAGTCTACACCCTCCCGACTAAGCTGAAGTTACATCAGCCAGAGGGTTACATTGATTCCCCAAGAGATCTCAGCGCTCCTGGCTGACATGGCACAAAGCCATCACAAATCCAGCTGGCAGGGCTTGGGGGCTGAAGGAATCAACAAGAGAACAATTTTACAGTAGCCAAGCACAGGACATGCAGCTGCTGCCCTTTTACAGCTGCCCAAAGCAGCCCAAAGACCACCAGCCATTTCAACAGGAGCCCAGGTTACCTGGTGAGCCCAGGCAAAACCTATGCTCCAGCATCTAACCACAAAGGAGTGGATATCCCTGGGGAGTTCGGTAGGCATCTGAAAGTCCTTCAGGGTGACACCCCAGAGCAAGCTCCTATGCATGACCAGGCCTTACACATTTTCTCATCATCTGCCTTTCTTGAAACGCGTTGCTGTGTTTTAGTTTTCAGTACCTTTGATTCTTTGATGTGGGAGCTTTTGTCCAGAAAATATTAACATCTGTGCCTTAAAATTGATGAGGAAGACTTTGCCCTCTCAAGAGCTCCTGCTAAATGCATGCTGCTGGCAAAAATAAAATAAATGGGGCTAAAATAATGCTCATTTCCCTGTGTGTGTCTGTAAAGCAACTCCACACTTCTAAAATGCTCTCTAAGTTCATGTGGTTAAAAATATTTTGACTACAGGAAAAAAAAATCCAACCAGAGACATTCATAATTCTTCATTAATTAATAGTCAACCCTTTTTCTCCCCCAATTATTTCAAACACCTGCTCACAGTAAATTTCCTTTGCAGTTTCTAATGCTATTTTAATATTACCCAGAACTTGGAAACATACACTAAGCTTCTCTTATTTTTAATTATTTTCAAATTAATTTTAATTTTCTGAATATTTTCAGGGCTGCCCATTCATTCAATAAAATTGAATTTTAATTTTTTTTTTTAATGGCCTCCTAAACTTTCCAGAGAAACTTTATGGGCTGTTTTAATGAAAGCTTTTGGAAAAGCAACTGGATATTTCAAAATTCCTCTCTTGAAGCCTCCTCATCCAAAAAAAAGTGGGTGGGGGGAAATCACTTCATCTAGTGACTCACATCTCTTGCATGCATGTAGGAATTCATCCAGGAGCCAAGCCATCTTGTATTTGGAGAGTAGGCTCTTCTGGGTGCAGCAGCAGGGCCACCATGCCCAGCAGCACCTCCCCTGTGCTGGGTGGGCTGTGCCCCACCAGGCTTCCAGCTTGTTCCCATTTTCAGCGGGTGCACAGTGGACATCTGCACTGCCACCATGGACGTGAGGCTGTCCCCAGGGCTCAACATGATGGGGACAGTGAGCTACGACTGTGGCAGAGATGAGGAAGGGAGGGTGACAGTCATTCTTTTCCAGAACTGCCCACTCCTCACCAGCTAATCTACACGCATGTCCTCTCTTTGCTTTAGGTGCCCAATCACTGTTTTATGAACTCTGATCTTTGTCTATCTCCATAACTTATGTAGATGTGACATCTGACCACTGTAAACTGACCAGGGCAAACAACTTTCAGGCTGACCTCGGTCCTCCAATAACATGAATACTTTCACAGAGAGAGTGCCAAGATATCCCTGCTCTGAACCTTGAATATGTTCACCCCATTTCAGTCTGTGTGGTCTCAGGGGTCAGGGATAATTTAGTGACAGGTGCCAGGGTCTCACCTCGTAAAAATGCGGTGGCCTCATTGTGTCAACTGAGCATTCCTGCTGCACCTCTGTGTCACCTGCTACTTGTACCCCTCTGCTTTGTCAGGCAGCTCATAATGGGTTTCTAATCCCTCACTGACAAACCTCATGTCATGGGTAACACTGGGGAGGCCAAACCACCAGATTGTTGAAAGGAGATATTTAACTGGCACTGACATTTGCTAAGTTTCTTCATTTTGCTTTTAGCTTTATTTTTTCTTACAGTTCACTTGTGCAGGCTTAAGGAATATCCATTGCAAGGAGCTTTCATCTACTCTGCTCCTCAATCCCTGCAGATGCCCATATTCCATGGACTGGAAGAAGCTTTCTAATAGTAGGAGTCTGTTGAATTTTTTCATCTTTGCCACAGTGAAAGTGCTGTCTCAGAGCTATTCAGATGGCCTGAAATATTAGGCTTAGTCCCACAGGCATTTGTAGCCTGAGCTAAAAGCAATAGTGACTGCTGCAACAGCAGCAAGTTGTGTCCCGACTGTGGACACCTTCCTGAGCTGCAGCCAAAGCTGTCAGTCAGTCAGTCAGTACCACTGACTGAAGGCGATGCCCCCATAACGGGGAGCATTTCAAGGATCGATGACTGGCCCCGGTGCCCGTTCCCCCCGCAGCCCTGCCCGGGGCCGGGAGCCTCAGCGCAGGCGGCGGCCAGAGCACGGCGGTGGCTGCGCGGGGCGGTGACACGGCGCTGCAAAGGGCCGGCGTGGCCACCAGAGGCCAGCATTGCTGCTCGGGAGCCTCCTCTCCGGAGGGGATGCTTTGGCAAGGCTGCCTTATGCAGCACAGTGGCACTCCCAAATCCCACTCAGGGACCAGCGTGCCCACCGATGCGTGTGGAGGCCGCTGCCCTTTCAAATACCTCTGACTAATAAAACACTATTTATTGGCAGGGGAAAACTGCACTAAGCACAGCCTTTAGCCTCTCCCCATCCCTAGCCTGTCCTTAGCACACAGCGCAGAAGGGTGCAGGGAAGTGCCCGAGGTATGGTATCAGAAAAAGGCTGAGTTTGCACCATGTGAGCCTGGCCGGGGCGACTGTGGGCAAACGTACAGTGTAGCTGGGAGTGCTCCTTACTTACTGCCATTTTACATCATTCTCCCTTTGGCGAGAATGTCACTGCTTCATGTTGCCTGCAGAACACAAAGAGAAAATTGATGTGATTTGGGATTTGCCTGTGAATCATCCAACAGGTGTAGAAAAACATGAATAAACTTCCACACTGCTGCTATAAATAGAAATCTACATAGGATATGGTTTGTGTGTTGAGAATGAGATCCTTAAGAAGTTGAACACATCAAATGAGGCCAAGGGTGTGAGCTCTGTTGGCTTGAATGGGGTGTGAGAGAATTAGGCAACTACAAGGGTTAATCCTTTGTGTACTAAACCACTCATTTTTTCTTTGCCCTGTGCACTGAAGTCCTGTTTCTGTCTTGAAAAAGCAAGAATGGAGGTCCCAAGTTCCATAGTGTTATAATTTCTTCATTCATATGGAAGCTAAAAGATTAATCATTAATTAGAACCGGAAATTACATGGTCAGGGATCTTTGTATGGCTTCATCTGATCTCCAGTGATGTAAGACCTCCATCAATCAATTTCTTCTTGTAGTATGGTGCAATAAAAAAAAAAAATCTTCTTATCTGATTTGGTTCAGCTTCTAGCCATTCGTTCTTGCTTTACATTTGCCAAACGGAACAAATCCCTGCTAGCAAATGCCTCCTCACTTATGTACTTCTAGAATGACTATCCAAGCCCCCACTTCACCTTCTCTTTACAAAATGGTCTCCTACATTCTCCTTCTCCTGTCACTCACACAGAACATGAAATACATTCTCAAAAGTCTCTTTTTAATGTATATGCTGGTTTTCCAAAACCATTTTTACTCTGTAGGCAATAATAGTCAATCAGGAACTGTCACCTCAGCGTCAGCTATAGCAGGACCATGGCGTCCTTCCTATTAATTCCTCACTTGTCCCTTCCCCCATCCTTGATCACCATTAGCCTCACTGGTGGCTCCCTGCAAGCCAGGACAGAAATTCCCAGCCCACAGTCTGGCCCTGTGTTCCTTTGGTATCTGGTTAACAACATTGCTACCCAAGCAGCAGTCACAGGACTCCAGAAATAATGTCACTTTGCACTCACCTTCTCTCTATATACCAGTTTAAGGCTTTGTGTGACAACAGTGTCTCAGGCCAGTCCAAAGATTTTCACCTCGGTCCCCAAAAAGCTGGAACTACATATTCTTTCAATCAAAGTTTAAATAAGAAAATAAAAAAAAAAAGTTAACATAGAAGACTTGTGATAGAAATATGGCATAAATCAGGCAAGGCCCTATTTGTGAGGGTCAGGGGATGGTAGGCACCCACAGACAGTACGGGAGCAAGGTAGAAATAATTCAGCCTTAAGAAAAGTCAGGAATCTGACTTTTCCTGGAAGCACATGATGCTGATGGGTGAATGAGCAAAGAACCCTGTCAGTATTATATTTGCCCTGAGGGCTTAGCAGAATTTTTAGAAGTAAGGTCATGAAAGAAGAGAAACCAAATTCATCTGCTGTCATTCATTCTGGTCTTCCAAGCCATAGCTAAGACAGAATCCTTTGCCTATACAGTTTACAGTCCAATTAGGCAAACAAGCCAAAGGCAGCAGGAGAACAGACGTGCAAAGTTGTTAACCAGAGTCTACTCCTCTTTCAGATTTGGCCCACACATCTCCTCTCCAGCCCTGTCTCAACAAGCTACATTTGCTGATGCTGACCACAACACAAGCATACTGTCACAACCCCCTGCCACCCAGGCATGCTGCTTCACCACTGCTGTAAGAATTTCACAGCCTTTTCCGAGCAGAACCTGATCTTGGGCCATTGCCAACCCAGCTCACACTGAGACCAGGAGAAATCTGTGGCATGGACAGGGAATGAGGCCAGCCCCCTTGAAAAAGGTGAATGTGAGCCCCAGCAATCCGGTGGGTCAGGGATTAATCTGGTTGAAGATTAATGGGTAAAGGACAGCAAAAGGATGAAGAGAGTTACAAATTTCCCAAATTAGATGCAGAAGGTGGAGGACACAGGTTGCCACTTACACTCTGCTTCCTGCCATGGTGATCACCACTGAAGTTACAGCAGCATCACTGGTGATTTGGCTCAACAGGGTCAGGGCCTTTGGCTGCACTGGTTTGCAGGGAAGTATCTTGCCCAGGGACAGTCAAATATCATCCACTGGCCTAATTCTCCTGTGAACCCCAGCCCTGTGTTCGTGTCTTCCCATTTAAATACTAAAACATCTCCAGACTGTACAGCGTGTGCTTACACCAGCTCACTTGTACGTGGTGAGAGGTCACAAGAGTCTGACTGGCAAAGTTGCCAAAGGCAGCAAAGGTGAGACAGGCCTTCTTCTCTCCTTGCTGCCACTTGCATCAAGAGAACAAGGAACAAGTTGAAAGGGCTGGTATAGCATATGGAATGAGTCTACTCCTGATGTCTTGAGCAAATTTGTGCATGGTGACACACTCAGCATAAAGGCAGCATTGTCAATTTTGAGCATCAAAGCATCACGCCTTCCAAAAACCTGAGAGTGGCTTAAGGATCCTGAGACTTCTTAAAAACAACAAATGTCAATTTCCTTTTATTTTCCTTTGGGTTTTGGAGCCTTTTGGGGAGAATTTTCTTCCTCTTTGTTGTAAAAGTAAGGTTTACCTTCTGCTCTGAATGAATGCAAAGGGTCTTATGGACTCCCTTGATTCTAGCTTCTGGGTCTTTAAGGGAAACACCAAAAGTCATTAAGATGTGCAATTAAATCACAACCGTGGCTAACACAGCAAATATAAATGCAAACCCTGCCCATGAGAACAAAGACCCATTCATTCTGCTTAAATTGGTCTTGAGAGTTGCTTGCTGCTTCATTTTTTTTTCCCTTTTTCTCCGGTCCGTATTTCTTCAGAAGGAGGGGGAGCTTTCTTGGCTAATGCCACATCCTGGATCCTCAGAAAAGCCTGTGCTCAGCAGCCTCAGTCTGTCTTGCCTGCTGTCTGCCAACTCTCTAGAAAAGTGAGGTTACAGACAAGCATCAGCAATGAGTGAGCAGTAATAAAGAACCTTGATAACTGAGGTAAAGTGGACATTATGCAACAAGGAATGATAGGTAGAAAAATAGAAGCCGGAAATGTTGAAAGGCAGCTGAGGTTACATTCCTCTCTGGAAGTAAAAGGTGGAGGAAGATCATTTGGCAGCAAGCACTCCTGCTCTGTACATAGAGAAGGATTTGCCAGCAAAGGATATTAATGATCTGAGAGTGAATTGCAAGTCCACAAGGGAAATCTGAACTGAAAATGGAAAAGACTGAAAGCTAGGCAGGGGGATTTGTATCAGGTTAAAATGTCAACATTTGGAGATGGATGAATCACTGGAGCTCAGAGTAGGAGGAACAAAATAACCCACCCTCTCGACAAAGAAACCAAAGAAAACAGCAAAACATAACGCCAGTGTGTCCCTTTCTCCCAAAGTTAAAGCTCTGCCAGCCTGACCTTTTTGTGGTTGGTCATATTTGTGCAAAAGGATTGGCTCTGAGGTGAAAAGTGGTGGTCTACAGAAGGGGGCAGGTTGCCTCTGCCAACTTTCAAAAACTGGATTTGTCCCTTTTCCCCCAGCACTCTCTTTCTTAAACTGTCAAAAGGCACCTCTGGCTTTGTGGTATTCAGTGAGCTCTACCTGACCAAATCTCTGTTACCAGATGAAGGGTGTTCAGAAGCTAATCCATCTAAAGGGATTTTTGGCCAGGAAAGAGGAAAGGCCCACAGTGCATGGTTTGGAGATTTGATTTTTTGGAGACCACAGTTTGTACTGGACTGCTCTGTTCTATAATCCTATCTCTGTTCCTGTCAAGAATATATTACAAGATGGGAAAAACATCTCCTATATTTTTTGCTCAGTGGAAGAAACTTTTTAAACACAAGGACCAAAAATGTGAAACTTTAAGTTAAAGTTCTGTGCAAGTGCTGCAATTTACAGAATGGGTTGAGGCTTTGATTGCATTTTTTAGTTCCTTTTTAGGAGTCAATTGAGCTCCAGGCACTTGCAGGGCTATTTATGCCTGTTAATCCCTAGAATCTGGCTGAGAGCCTTGGATTTGTCTTCCTCTGTCTGAAATAAGGCATGGTGCATTCGGGGCTGTAGCTTACTAATGCAAAAAGTGGCAGGGCATGAGCCAGGTGAGGGGCTGGGAGGATGACAGGGAGGTCTGTGTTCCCTTCCACTCTGCCCTAGCAAGGGGCTGGTGACAGAAGAACCTCAACTGAAGAGACAATTAAGTGTCAGTCCAAAGAACAGCATTAAATTGGCACAACATTCCTTTCTCTTTCGAACCACAGGATTTTTTTGAATCAAATATGAATTTCAGCAGTGAGATGTGATTTTTGGCTGCTCTTTAGGCTTAATTTATTAACAGTTTAATCAAAACTTTTGGGAAATTAGCCAAACTTGTTACTATGTATGGCCAAACTAGATATTAGGCCTTGTTTCATTGGAGAAAGATTCCTTGTTAAGTTCCCCAGGATGTCTTGGTATTGGATATCTCAGAAACACAGATCCAGGAAAACCCATTCACCCACTGTGGTTTCACTCTCTCTTCTTCCACTTCTAAACGTAAAATATGCTGGTGTGTGAAAAACATTTACATTTGTTTCCCACACTCTCCCAAAGCCCAGCCCGTATTCCAGGAGAATGTGTGAGCTAACTTTTCCCCAAAGCCATCTAGCCTCTGCTAATAATGTAAAAGGAGTTGGGCTACTTCAGGGTCTCACAATGTGGTGTTATGATTGTTGATTTTCATATTAACAGGAAACTGCTCAGAGCTTCCTTCATATTGCCTTCTTGGTGATGCTTTCCCTTAAACCCTGGTGGTCTCCCAGATATATCACCTCATGAGTTGTTTCTGACAGTTTTTCTCAAGTTGTGAATTACCTTATGGAGCTGGTAAAAAATGTTCTACAGCATCAGGATTTGCAAGTGTTTAAAACAAAACATAAAAGTTGACACAAGAAGTTAAAATTCATTCAGAAATCCTTCTATTCATTTTGCTGTGTTTAAGCAAAAAGACTGATTAGATAAAGCAGCTAAATCAGCTAGGATTGAACATTCCCTGGTTCTTACAAGAAAGGCTTAAGACATTAAGAAGTCAAATCTGTGATGAAGGCTCCCAACTTTCATCACTTAGCTACATGAACTGTCAATCGAATCTCCATGGACTGAAGAGACTCCCCTGACAGCCTCTATTTTATGGCATAAAGTTAGCAGCCACAAGTTTTCCAGGAGACCAACAAGACTGGCTCATTTTTAAGCATTTTTTCTCTCAGGACATGAGAAAGAACAGAATATTTGTGAAGGGTGGGATTCAAGAACAGGAAAATATATTTATTAGCTGGCAACCACAGCAGAAGGCCAGAGGAGAGAGCTTGGCATACACTCTGAGGAAATGTACCTCTCCAGTATTGCTGTGGATAACTCTGACATGGCTTTCCCTTTCCCTTTCCCTTTCCCTTTTCCTTTTCTCCTCTCCTCTCCTCTCCTCTCCTCTCCTCTCCTCTCCTCTCCTCT
>VWYI01050295.1:17229-43206 GCA_013399455.1 Anthoscopus minutus
TCTCCTCTTTCTCTTTTCTCTTTTCTTCTATTTTCTCTTTTCTTCTCTTTTCTTTTATAAATTTTGTTTTGTTGTTGTTGTTGTTTAATCTGACTTGCAAAGAATTGGACTTTTGCTGGCCTAGAAACTATTATCCACTAATTAAAACTCACTGGGGTCACCAGAGAGTAAATCCTAGGTTCACACAGGCTTTGAGGCATCTCATTTAAGTTCCTGTGTATGCCTGAAGACCTGGCTTCCAGGCAGCACAAGCCATACATAGGAGCTGCTGCTTCTCACCCCAGGCACCAAACATCTCCTGCCAAAAAGTGAAGCCACATAGATGAGCTTCACAGTAAATCAGAAGCCACAGGGCACACTGTGGGTAAACACAGGAACACCACACTGGAGCTTGGAGTCAGAGTTATAAGGTCAGGAGCTCTTGCAAAGCACCTGATATGGAAGCCCCAGATGTCCTGACTTTTGGTGATAATGGCTGAGTCACTGCTGGCAAATGGTGTCCCAGGGAAGTCACTGAGACTGCCTTGTGTGAGTAATGACTTATCGGCTCAGACCTCCCAGCCTCTCTCCTGTGCTCTTGGCAATGCTGCTTGGAGTGAAAACAAATAAATAATCAAAAAAAAAATCCTCCCTCAACTCCCCAGCAAGTGTTTTCCAACATGTTCACAGCCTTTAACAAAACATTTGGAACCTATTTTCCAAAAAGTTCCAAAGGTTTTCCAAAGCCCAGATTTGTCTAGACTCACCCATCCTCAGTGCAGGGAAACAGGGTGAATAGATAGGGTGTGATATGGATTTTTTTGAACATTTGTTTGGATTTCAGGAAGTGAACAAGATAAGCCAAATGGCCCTTTCCTGCTTTTGCTCTTTTAATACTTATTTTCCCATAGTAAGACCTAACCAGAAATGTTTGAACTAAAGGAAGTCAGATGAGTTTGTTGAGTTCCCTCCTGCCTCACCTCTCTGCTGAAAAACCACCCACACCTGCGGCTGGGAGATAGCACCAAATCAGTCTTTACAACATGAGCTCTGGGCCTGTGTGAGAGCTCCTCCCTTTGTCATTTCTGCAACACAGAAAACTGCTTTCCACTTCGCTTAAAACTTGTAGGAGGCGGTGGGAAATAATCCACTGGGGACTTTGGGATGCACCAGAGGTATCCCAAAAGGGTCTGATCCACAGGGGGAAGAAAAGAAATAATCCCCATTGCATTCAGAGCTGCAGGTGCTGGTATGTGAAGGAACTCTTTGATGTCACATCAGTTTTACTGCCGGAAAAGCCTGAGCAAAGATAAATTGGAGAAACTGGTCAGCAGCCCCATGCCTGATGGAGGGGTCTGCATAATGGCCAGAAATCACTTCTCCTCCATCCAAGTTTGTCCCTTAGTGCACTCCTTGCCTTGGCATAAGGTCTGGTGAAGAAAGTTTCATGCTCCCTCAGTTTTTACACAATTTGTTGTGTTCACACTTGCAAAGGTACCTGACCTGAACGCAGCCCTTCATGTCTTAAGTCAGACATATCTCTGAATTTTATCTCTGTAAGAAATATGGATTTCATACTGATGCACTTATATCCACAAAATGGTTTCTGTGAGCATCACCTAGAATTGCACATTTGTAAGAAACAGAAAATTGCGAGTCCCAATAGAAATCTCCTGACCACCCAACTCCAGCACAAACATGCCACTCTCCTTTCTTCCCAGGCCTCTGGCCTTACTCCTGCACATTATTAAAAAAATTAAAAAGGCCTACTCTGCTTTGTAGAGAGGAGAGTTTAATATTTGATAAGAAAAATCTTTGGAACCTTGAATATTATTGTAACTCTGAGGCTGGGGAAATAAATTCTGTCCCTCTGCTGGAACATACTGACTTTCCTACCCTTTTGTTTGTTTGTATGATCTGAACTAATTTTTTTGTTTGAAATCTACACTACCTAAAAGCATTTAGTAGAACTATTTTACCAGTAGTAGCTTGCTAACTGACTAGAGGTTGCTTAATTGTTGCTTGGTATTTGAGAATCATTTATTGCAGTAGAGACTTCCCCACCAGCAGATGTTACCATAGCATAACAGGAGGATGGAAAATGACCACAATAGGCGGAATAGTGCAGCTAAAGGAATGTAAAGGGTTAATGCACCAGTTGGATAACCTTTGAAAAGATACACAATAAATGGGCAGAACATTTTGAAATCTGCAGCAGCCAAGCGAACTACTTGTCACAGAGCATCTGCCATGACAAGACATTGTTCTGATACAGTTTCTCTTTGTAGTATCAGAAAATCTGTGCTATTCCTGCTTGAGTTTCTGAAGTGCTATTTTTTAACATTTGCAGATAGTTGGTGGTCCTTTCTTTGAAGATACATCCCTGTTGTGAAAAATGTAAGTACTGAAAAAATCTTGATAAAATGCACGTAGCATTATAAACATCTGCCCTTTCAAGAGCCTTCATCTCAGTTTTGGACATCTGTAAAATGGAGAAGGGATAGTTTATTTTCCAATTTTCTTAAGTCCTCCCCCTTTCTAATGAGGCTGTCAGCAGTGAATTATGAGAGCTGTTACCTAGGCTCCAAAAAGACTCAGCTTTGTAGATGTCTGAGAAATTTACCACTGTTGTTGGTAAAGTGCTCAGACCCAACCCTTTTCTTCTAACCTGTCCCCAATTCACCAGGTTTACTGGCTCTGAATCTCTTAATCTGAAATAATTCCAAGTCTTCCAGGTAGAATGTGTGCTAGCCATGTTTTTCTCACAGTGATAGCTCCACTCCTCTGCAGACTTCAACTGCATAGCTAAAGACCCCTCTCAAAACAGTGACTTTAAAAGTGGGGATGGGTGTGTTTCACCACTCATTCTGCTGCAGATGCTATTTTTGCCCTTTCACCCATTTTCTTGCTTTCAGCTATTCATTGCTCTCCCTGGCAGGCAGAGATGGGACACTAACATACAAAACCTGAAAATGACCCCACTTTTAGGATATCCGGAAGAATGGTAAGAGATGTTATCATTTGGACAGACTGGGATTGACTAAAGAAAGAGATTCCCAAAGAAATTTCCACCAAATAGTCAAATGACTGCTTCTCCAACCAGTTTATTAACACGTACATTGGGCAGCCCAATTTCTAGTAGCACAGGCTTGGGTCAAAACTGAGAAGATAAGTTCATAAATGGCATGCACAGGGCACCACATAAACATATTCCTTATAAATTTGCATATCTCATTCTAAGGGCTGGATTTCATCAGTACCTCTGGCGAGCAGACCATTTCTTTCAAGTTTTGACTGCTCCAACTGTACCTAAAACATCAGAGGGGCCAAGGATGCTCTTTTCAGTGTGGGTGGCTACACAAACCCCAAACCTGTCTGGCAGGAGTTGCAAATCTCAATCTGTCTTGTCCAATTTCACCATTTATGGCAGCAATAGATTATGTCTGGAGAGGGTGTACCAGCAGCATACTGTGAATTAATCCAAAGGCTGCATTCCTTAACAGATTAAACAGCCCTCATCTCTGATAAGTGACTGCATTTCTAGTGTATGAATGGTACTGTGAAGCACATACTGCTGTTAATAACTCGGAAAGAGAGCAGCATGAGAAAGCCCCTTTCCAGACTCACCTCCTCAGGATGTCATTTGGACTTAGAAATATCTGTGGGCCACAAAGCTTCCACCCACATCTCTAACTTCAATCTTTCCTAGATGCTTGGGTTCCCTTAGGACCAACATATCATGACATACCAAAAACATTATATATAGCTTCGCCCTCTGGATCAGCAGTGCCCTCTGGAAGAACCCTTGGCTTTACTGGCAGCAGAAAATACATGTTTTCCAAAGTTGCGAGAACAGCAGAAACGAGGAGCTTTTCTCTTTGACAGCAGCTGTAGCTGTCTGGCCTAAAATACATCAGATTCAAATGACAGTTTACCACAAAATATTCCCATCCTGCTGAAGGAGCTTGCCCAAAACATGCCCTTTCTCTCTTTACCTTCCAATCTTGGCAACATGTGAAGGCTTATTTTCCAAGTCTATCACATAAGAAGCTCTTAAAAAATGTTCCTGTCTCAGTCATTTCTGTGCAGCAAAAGGTTAAAATGCAATGGGACAAAACTACAGAAAACTATTTGTCAAGGGAATGGGGCAAATGCTGTTTCTACAACACAGAGGCACTAGAGAGCAGTCGATAACCAAAGGTTGACGCCAGAGCTGCTTTTAGATCTGAGATAATCACCAAAATATTTAGCAGAACAGAATGCTACATTTTATGGCATGTTCTCTGCATGAAAACTGTTACTTAATGCACTGGGGTGACAGTAAAAGAAAAAGCATGTTTCTAAGGATTTGGACAGCACAATTATACTCTTAAAAGTAAGATGCGGCTTTGTACACTGAAAGCTGAAATAAATGTGGAATTAAGTGTATTGCTGAGCAAATAGGAAGTCAATTTACTTTAGCTTCACCTTTAGATCTAAAAAAAGCAAAGTAAGCTCTTGCTGGTTTCAGAGACACTATTAATAGAACAGATTCTGAAAATCAAATTCTGTACTCTGTTTTCTGTTATGTCCTCCAGTTCCAAAGATAACTGAAGGAGAAGTTGGGTCTTTTTAGCTGAACCTAGAAATTCTGTCGGTGATGGAACCAGAAGAGGTTCCATAGATCACAGGTCTTCTGGAGGTGCATGAAGTCTTGGGAATAATATCAGGAATAGAAAGTAGTTACGAATTATTGATGAGACGTTAGATTAACTCTCTATGACCAAGAAGTTTAACACTCTGTTACTGCTCATCCACAATCTAATTTCCAGGACTCTGAACTGCCTCAGCGACATTGTATATTAGAGTGATGTTTTACCTATATATTTGACATAGGCACTCTCTTCTCTCATGTGCTGGTATGAAGTCAGGAACATGACCCACTTCCTTTGCTCCCACATCTTGCTACACAGGAATGTGCTTCCATCTGGAGAGGGCAAATGTAGTCCCTAATATACAACAGTGACTTGATGGGTTGGTTTTGGAGTTTGTTCTCCATGTTTGCTTGATCCCTTTTTTCACTGACTGCAGTCTCTGCAACCATGCTCCTTGGAGTTTGGCCTAAGATTTGGTTATTTAGAGGATGGCTAAGCAGATGAGGGCTAAAAAATTACTGTACTTGCTGGTGCAGTCTTCTTGCTCTGAAGGTATCATATCTGAAGGTAGCTAAATTAGAAAAAAATTAAGGATTCTGAGGTTGGAACTCACAGCGGCTGATTAGCTCAGGGGTACCATGAACATTTTCTGTTTGCTGAGACCTAACTTGTTTACCAGGAACAGCAAACAAAAAAGCATTTTAGGAGCAATATTCCAAGTAAAATCCCAGACTTTGGATTTCAGTTCGTTGAAGTTCAGTCATGTTAGCTTTTCTCACGTGGGAATTTGCTTGTTATTTTGCATTAATCTGTGAAACTATGCATAAACATTCTTGAACTACAGGGTTTTCCTCATAATCAAGCTATACTTATATCTCCCTGTCAGCAGGAGGTGCTGGATGTTCCCAAAAAATGGATATAGCTGGATGTATCTGCTTGAACCTTTATAAGCACCTGTGCACAGGCATGCACAGAAGGCTCAGACTGGGGTCTCTGGGATCACACACGCAAAAGAGGAAAATATGAAGAGGATCAGAAATGTGAATGGCTCCACTTTTCTACTTCATGCTCCTTCTCCTATAAGAGGACTTTGCAGAAATTGTGTTTCCTTTTGTGGTCTTGGCACAAAAACGTCCTCAAAAAGATTTCTTTGCCATAGTGTTCAGGACAGTAATATTTACATTTCATGCAGTCTAGAAAAGCATGTTTCTCACTTTGAGATTTGCCAGTCTGACCACAGCTACCTAGGGCAGGATTTTCTTACAGCTGTAAGGGTGGCTGTACCTGCCTGCTTGTTGGGAAGTCAGTGTCTGGAAAGCCAGGACATTTGTTACAGGGCTTCTATGGGCATCCTTGACAAAAGAAGTTTTGATGAGTGTCCCAGCCATGGTCTGGAGGTACAGATATCATCACTGACGAGTACTCTGGGGTGTGTCTGGGGCTTAGCTTAATTCTTGTTTCTGTTTGAGGGGATATGAAAGTACCTCCCATGAAGGTGTATTTGAGTCATGAGCAGGCTGGCTGTACATGGTGTCCCAGGCCCAGACTTTCCCACCAGTGAAGTTGTTTTGCTTTGTTGGTAATAACTCTTCATGAGACTGGAGAAGGTGAAGTCTAGAGGTCAGAGCATTTTTGTGGGAATACGGAGATCTGCATCGTTCATCCCAAGGGGAGGCTTTGTGTGTGGCCTGTGACACTATCACTCACTTTCCTTCTGGCACACTGGCTATTTATGCAGGTTCAAATTACTGCAGACAGAGGAAAGATCTGAACCAGGGTCTCCCAGGTCTCCTCAGTGAGTGCTTTAACCTTTCAGCCCCTGGGGTAAGTTGGTGAAGGGGCATCACCTACCCTGGCTGTGTTTTCTGTAGGCACCAATCCAGTTGGATTGGCCAAGATCTACTTCAAAAGTGAAATGGGCAAGGCTCTTTGCGCTTGGTGTGCATTTGGAGAAAGGCTGTTCTGGCTACCACGCCCACCTTTACTAGAGTGAGGGAATTTTCTGGCCATCTCTGCTGCAAGTGAAAGGAGGCTCTGGGCGATCCTGTACCATAATGAACCTAAATCCCTGGATTAGCTTCGTCTGACCCTGGTTTCATTAGAGCCATTACATAAGGATGTACATACATAATATACATACATAATATACAGGCCAGACAAAGAGCTCATAAGGCAGCATAGCAGGGAGCAGAACTAGAAAGGGTAAAGTATGTTTTTCCATCCTGATGGAAAAAGAGAGGTGCATTGGCTGAGGTCTGTCAGAAACAAATGTTGGTATTGAGGCTCCTGCTCTCCTGCAGAGTTCGGAGCTGGCTAAGGCATCTCTACTGGAGCCTGGCAAGGAGTGGTGCAAGGGAAAAGACTGAAAGGGAGTGATTATTTAGCACCGGTGGGTTTGTGAGTCTCTGCTTGCAGTGGAGGGTTAACATGTGATATGCCAGCAAATCATGGCATAATGCTGACGCTTTGGATTTGGTGAATTTTAGTTGCAGGAGTTATGCAAACACAGCTATAATCAGAGCTCTGCTGTGGCTATCTAGAGAAGACCAAATTTCTCAGGGAAGCCCTGAGCGTTCCCAGTCAAGGAAACATTCTTTCTGAGTTAAAGGTCTTTGTGGGTTTTCCTCAGGAGTGGACTGTGCAACCTACAACAAGATAGGTGAGCAGTCACTCATCACATTCATCCCAGTGTGACTAAGCATCTCCATAAGTGACCACGAGTGCATACAAAGGTTATGAAAACTGGAATATAGCATCCACTCTGTTCTCATGTATGGAAATTCCCAGTGAAAGCAATGGGAGACTTTTACCAAAGACTGAATTAGTACCTAAGCATTTGGTTGTTGCAGCCCGTTCCTTATTTACACTAATAGACTTTTCCACAGTTGTGATACCTCAGAAGAAGCTTATATATATATGTTTATATATATATATATATATATATAAGCATAAGATAAAATAGGCATAGCATAAATGGGGATCTGTTCCTTTGCAGTTTGGTGGTTTGTTTTTTTTTTTCATAGTTTTAGTTAAGAAGACAGGAAAAAGAATACTCCTTCAGGGAAATAAAAAATAATTTTAAGGGCCCTGAAGCTTTTTCATCCAAATATTAGTCAGCTCAGAAACTCAAAATTAAGATTCTGTTTGAAGGAGAGAGGGCAAGATGCAAAGCAGGAATGCACAAGACAGCATGTATAAGAGATAAATCCTTCAGGGCTATAAGTCTGTCCTGCCTGGAAGTCTGTAGGCAGCAGACAAGCCCCATTCAGCCCTCAGCCACCATACTCTTAACTAAAGGTTCCCTGGGGAAAGTGGGAGAGGATGTGGGCAAAAGATTTAGACAGAGTTACTGAATCCCCAACCTCACTGCTGTCAGGGGACAAGACTGGACACTGGAAACTCCTGCAGAACCAGATGATCCATTTATCTTCCTCTGCCCATATCCTACCTCTCAATGAATCCTTGAGACAGCAGGCACCTCCTCTGACAAGAGATTGATTTCTGAGATTGTGATGTGTTTTGTAGCATGGCACAGCCAGAGGAGCAAGGCCCTGCAGGGTACAACCTTCTGGCTAGTTGGGAATGGCAGAGGAGAAACCCAGGCACCAGAGGAGGTCGAGGGACACAAGGCAGAAAGCCCAGCAGGGGCTAAGAGCATGCAGGCCACACAAGGCAAAGGCTAAAACCCAGGGGACAGGAGGTAGTGATGTGGGTAAGAAGAGGCAGATGAGAAGGGTCGGCTCTGCAGAGCCTCCCTGCAGCCCCTGCTCCAGGGCCCATCTGGATATTGTTAGGGCCCCTGCCCACCCACCCACCATGCCTGGAACATGCAAGTACCTTATCTTGCATTTCTTGTAATGAAGAACACCAACTTCTTTTTATGGTTCTTGGCACAGTTTATGACCTTTTTACAACTCCTTCCCTGTCAGGATATAGGCCATAAAGATATTTTAAATGGCTTCTCTTGGTGGTGATCTATTAGTTGGAATAATGGCTCCATATGCAAAATATGAAGCCATAACCACTGTAAGCTAGCTCCCTACCTTCACATAGCTCAAATCTCGCTCAGAGAGCCACTTGTGCTTTGAAGCTATGAGAAAACAGCCAGCAAATAATTAAGTAGAAGGACTGTTGAGCATAATTTATGTAACCTTTCACATTTTCAAACGGCAATTACCTGTGTAGGGGTTGAATGAATAGTGGGTTTTCAGTTCAGCTGCTCAACAGAATTATCAGAGGAAAAACATTTAGTTAAAACCAAAGCAGAATTTTTCAGATTTTCTTGAAATGTAAGACAGGAATTATTTATTTTCTGTTTCAAATTACTTAATCCCTTTAAAACGCTTTAGAAGCTGTAGATTGCCTGTGAAGTGAAAAACGTCATTTCAGAGTGAAAAGTCACAGTGTCATTCAACCTTCAAACAGAGAAGTTTGGCTTCCCAAACTTATTGCTTTATAATACTGTCAGGGCAACTCCTTCAAGGATTTAAAATCTTCCCATAAGCACATTGTTTTTTTTCTCCCCAGAAATGCATTTTTTTTTTACCCAAGTCAGAAAAAGAAAGAAAAGACCAAAAATAGAGCACTGTGTTTGCTGCCATCTATTACTGTGACCCCTCTGCCTCCTTGCTGTGCTTCTACCCCTGCACCGTCTACCCATTTGCAACCTTTGGGGTTGTGATGGTTATGTCAGCCCAGGGCACACCCATCACTCTCTGGGTATTCCTGCCACCAGTGCCTGAGAAGACTACTGTATTTCGACCAGATACTGGCACACAGCACCATGAATCAAGAGGTTACACCCATGTTCTGGAGAGGAAGAGTCCTATGATATGTGGAGAGTGCATGGATAAATTAAACAAGCAGCAAGGCTTTGCACATTAATCTGGACGACTTAATCAAGGTGCAAGGAACATAAACTTCTTTTTTTTTTAATGAATCCCTACAGGTTTCTGAACTGCCAGAATAAGAAAAGTGGCCAGACCTGGAGCCATTTGGACAGCCCAGCATATCACTGGTACTCTTGATCTCTCTGGCTCATCACGTTTCTTCATTGCTGCTCACACGCTTGATGTGTTGAGCACTGAACTGACTAAGAAGGAAAAGAAAATTTAAGAATGTGAATGGCAAAAGCTATCAAAGGCCTATGGAACAGCCAGGGCAGAAAACACCTGTTTCTTCAACTTTTTGTGGGTCCCCTCTGGCAATTAAATGCACTGCCATATTTTAGGGTGAAAGGATTTCTGCTCCTAGCTCTGCTTGTGCAATTCATTCAACTGCTGCACAAAACTACACATTCAGGAGAATGGATCATTGCAAACTGGTATGTATATGTGTGTATATATATATAAAATGTATATATAAATACATACATATACATATATACAGGGAGTGTGTGTTCATGTGTATGTGTGTGCGTGTGTATGTGTTTAAAAATCAACACAAGAGACTTGCTCTTGGTTACTTGCCTCAAAATTCAATAAGGTGTTAAATGTCAGACACTGGTATTACATGAGAAACACTTGACAAAATCTCTCATGCACTTCAGCGGCACTACTGAGAAAATGACTGACTTTACCATGGGGTCCCAGACCCTTATTTTGAAGAGTGGTTTGTATGAGAAGGTATTTCAGGTGTATCACACCATGGGCTGGGTTCACAGCAGACAAAATCACTTTAAAAGTACAGGCATTTTCACTCAGTTGCCTTTAAAGTGTGTGTCTATAAGCATGGCTCCAAAGCTGTCATTACAGTGATTTCTTCATGTGTTGAGAAACAGAGATTATAAGACATCTTGTTCTGATAGCTGACCAGAAGGTGGGTTGCATGCACCATTCCAGCAACAGAGGAGTCCCTGGCAGCTGCAGCATGGATGCAGGTATCTGCCTGAGGGAGCAGACAGGCAGCAATGTGGGAATACCAGCAACACAAAACACAAACAGCAACATGTGCAGCAACACACCACAACACACAGCAGCTGTGGAGTCCTGATGTCCTGTTGCACACCAAGGTGGTGTAGTCACGTCGCGGGTTTGAGCAGGACAGAGTGATGAGTGCTCAGGCACAGCCATTGTAGCAGACAATCCCAGACATTAATTATGAATCTCCCTTGTGAGCTCATGAAATGCTTTTTGTTGCTTCATTTTCAAACTCACTCCCATTGCAGGAATCCAGCTGATTTTAATGGCAGTCACATGCCTTGAACGTTTAGCTGGCAATTTGTTGGACTTCAGCTGCGTACCTGGGAGATAAGGAGATGACCAGAGGGGCAGGAGTCTAAAATCAAAGACAATCTACAATGGCACATCAGGTCTCCATCACCTGCTCAACCTCCCCTTACAGTATGTGGGACCCTGTGGGGATCTTGTGTCATTACAGCCGGTGTCTCCTGGGAGCCACCTCCTCGCCCTTGGGGAAGCAGTTGGGAGGTTAAAATTTAGAAAATGGTTCTCTGCAGCTCAAAAATGCGCGGTTTCACCCTAACCATAAAATATCTCAAATCATTGGGATTAGCCCTTTTCTGCTTTCCCGTGTGCCTTCAATTAGCCGGATGAAAGCGAACCCGCGGCTTTAGGACCGAAAATAGCTGGAGCGAAGTGACGCAGGCTTCGCCTGAGATGAAAGAGCGGCTTCCAGAAGCCTAATTAAAAGCAACTGAGAAACCAGTACTTGATACAGCCTCTACTCACCTGAAAAAATAAACGGAGAGCTGCAGCCAGGCTTCGGCGCGGCGTTGTGGGAAAGCGGCTGGAGGGTTTCGCCCGGGTCACGGGAAGGCCCAGCTCCGCCAGAGCACAAAATCTTTCTGTTTGTGCCTGCCCCGAGTCAGGGGGAGGTCAGCCAGCCAGCCGAGGCCATGGCGGCTCCGGCAGCCTTCTCCGTGCCTTGGGACAAGCGACAGCGACATCTGCCACTGCGGCAATCGCCAGCGCCCCGCTCCTTCCCGTGCGCGGAGCCTGCAGGTTAAGGGAGAAATTGAGCTTCAGGAAGGTTTTCCAACTTTTGCTTGCAAGCAACTTTGCCAGCTCTGTGAAATGGGTATAGCTGCCATTTAGAAAACAGCCAGGCAAGCTGGCAGGTTACTAGAATCACCATTTCTATTTGAAAAGTCGCTGTCGTTGGTGTCATACCTGTAGTGCCCTGCTCCGTAACTCTGAGGTGCCAGTGGTTTTGTAATTTTCTTCTTGAATTCAAAATGTTTTTTTCTTCCTTCTAATATTCCTCTTTCAGCTCACATGCACTAAAAATTATAGAGGCAGGGGTAGTGCAAAAAATCTTACAGGATGGTTTAACCACAGCTTAAAAGTACTTTTGTGTTCAAGTTCCACATCCTTGGTGTTTGGTCTGTTTCCTGATATTGGTGAAGGATCCTGACTGGGAGAAAACCCCAAAACCCTCTGTAGAATATGAGTGAACTTTACAACACTGAGTTGGCACTCTCAAACTAAAACAGCTCAGTTTTTCTTCTGAAAATAAAACTATTTCAAGATACATTTTACTGAAATTAAATTTAAATTGGCAGAAGGCAATCCAGGAAACAAAATGCCTTGAATAAAATATTTGCTTCACAATACATTTTTATCTTGATAGGGTGAAAAAAATTATTTTCAGGATAAGGTGAAAATGATGAAAGAAGTATTGTGTTTTTACCAATGATCTGAAAAACCAAATAGCTTTATGGTTCCCTGTTAATCAGGATTGCTATAGCTGCACTAACATAGGTATGAATCCAAAATTAATACCTTAATGTAAAGAAGTCAGCAACTGCTTGTAATATGCATTTATCACACTATGACATGGGCACAGGAACGGGACAGCATAGTTTGAAGATATTTTAAATTCCAGGAGGTAAAACTGGAAGCAGCAGAAGAGAAAGATTAAGGTAAAACAACGTATTGTCGCATGTGTTGTCACATTTTTTTGCCATGGGCTTTTCTTCTTCATAGATGAAACATTTGGCTTTGGTCAGAAATGCTCATATGTTTTGCTAATTTTCATCTTAAGGGAAAAGAGAGGCCAGCTGATCCCTACTGCATGATTTTGTGTGTTTCACAGGTACCCTGAATTAGGAGCTGAGAAGCTGTCAGGAAACCCCACTTAGGAGCAGCAGTATGCAGTGAAGAAAAACAGGACTCATAACTTCAGCCTGATTTAGAATCTGATAACATTGATAGAAGTCACTCAGAAGTCATAGCTCAGAGCCCTAAGAAGAGCCCCCACTGCACTGAAAGGGATCATCATACTCAGCACAGAGGTTTCCTAAATTAGAGAGCAAGGTGAGACTTAAACACTTTTTTATCTTGTTACTGGATAAATCAAATAGTTGGGACAAAACCTAAGCAGGCAATTGGCAGATTCTGTGGTAGGGATTTTCTGTGATGTTCCCTGTAAATTCTGCTTAAACTGTAAATTAATGAGAAGGTACCTTTTACATTGTTATATTCTTGTTCATACCCAGTGGGAACAGATGTGTGTGTAATCTGTGACTACGGTGCATATTTTGCAATTCTGATGGAGCTGCAAATTCAAAATAAAGAGAAACAGTAAATGTTCTAAAAAACCACAAACCCAAAAAGCCAAAAAATCCCCAAACCAAGCAAAAACCAGAAAAGATGTGTTGAGGGTTTCGAGAAACACCCTGGGAGAAGATTTAGGGTGGAACCAGCAAACACTGAAAACTCACTAATAAAATCATAGGTACATATGTGCCTAGGGTGGCTGAAAAGACTGAAAAATACATATAATTAATCCACACCAAACACAGTCATGTGGAAGCTAAACTTGACAGAAAGCACTGCAGTATTTTAAGGGGCTCTGTGAGTAACACTTTTCCTTAGGAATCATTGGAGTAACATATTCTCCTTTCTTGAGTTTGCTGAAGTGTGAAACATTATCCTGAAAGCTGTTTATTTATGAGCCCTCCGCAAGGCACATGGAATTCTCAAGGACATAATCTCTCCATTTCTTGTAAAAATATTTGAAAAGCATTTCAGAGGCCTCGCTGCACCTCTCAACCCACCACTACTGATTCGACAGCCGCACTTATGAGACAGAATCATTTTGGGGCTCCTTTGAAGACTCACACCAGAGATGAAGTTTTTGCCTGCTTTTTTCTGTGCAGCACTCAACATGAAAAGGGCTCAGCCTATGCAGTGAAGCCTGAAATTAGCAAAGAGCATTAGAATCTCAATTTTAAAGTGTAACTTTTGTGTTTATGGGTATCATTTCTAGAAGCATGCCTAGAGAAAAAGTACAACTGATCCTAAATAGGACTAGACAAGAATGAGAAGCAGAAATATGAAGGAGTAGTCTTAGTGATTTTTCTTGAGGCAGTTACTTTTTCATCTGTGTTAAAAAAATGATTCTCTACTGAAAGAGTTCATTTTGAATTATTCAGCTTTTAAAGATACGTTCTCTAGAAAATATTAATAATTTCAGTTAGTACTCAAATGTAAAACAGAGTTGATGTTTAAATATGCAGCTATTGCCTTTATTTTTAAAATTTTATATTTAAATTTATTATATTCCTCAGCTGGAATTTTTTAAATGCTTTTTACTCTTGACATCAAGAAAAATCTGCTTTGTCATTGCTCTGTTGTTCTTTATATCCATGTCTGAGTTATAACTGACAGGTTTCTTGTGGGAGAGGAGGTGTGAAAAAGAACTTTTGTGTATGACTGAGAGCGAGGAATTAATATCTGATAGATGTGATAGATATGTGATGAGACACGTATTTTAAAGGCAAAGGTTTTTTTAGGAGGATAAAATTGCTAGTAGTTCTGTAAGGCAGGCAGTGAGAATAGTCTTAATATGTTAAAAATAGATGTAAAAATTCAGCTAACGAAGGAAGTGTATCATCTAAACTTTCTGAATTGCATTTTAAAAAATTATCATTGCCCAATCCATCATCATTGCTCCAAACTTCTATTTGCGGACTTGGAGAACAATGTGTGCTTCACAGAATAGTTGTCTCTTGCATGTTTGTATCCTTTGATAGCAGTGCTAATTGAACCACACCACTTAATTTCAGCTCTTAGGTTAGTTTTATTAATGAAATTGCCATTCTTTAAGAGATTTCAACAAAACTTTTTGGCACTTCAATCCTTCACTAGCTTTTTCTAAAGCTGAATTGTCATTTGCTTATGAAGTGTCACTGTATGTCTTGAAAAATAAAAATTATTACAGGAACAAAAGGCCCTATTCAATGTTCCTAACATTCTTGTGAAACAAATTTAATATTGACTTCAGCTGCAGTCAACAGATTTTTCTGTGAAAAAGCACAAGAAAGGGGATCTAAATTAGATCCAGAAAAGTGACTTAAAACAGGATAAGTCCCCTTAAAACTCTCTGTGAAGAAGCAGATGGCTCTGCTGCTCTCTTGGCTTGCTCACCCAGACCTCTGCTTGCCTCACCCAGACCCTGATTTTCAGAGACTCTAAAACCCATCCACCACAGCAGAGATTAACACAAGATTTGGATGCTTAGCAGCATCTTGAGACTGGAAACTTCCAGGACATTGTGCAAAGTGATTTATTAACTTCAAATTACTACTGACCAGGCCTGTCTGGAGGAGCAGAATTTGTGCAAGGATGCCCAGTTGCCCATGGGATTTTCTCTGTGCTGATAGGGATATTGGGAGCAGGACTTCTCTGTTGGCTGCTGTATGGAGGTTTGCTGGGAAGCTGGCAATTCTGACAACACTGAAAGGGATAGGGTGAGGTCAGGTGTAAAGAGAGCAGGTGACAGGACCTAGAGAAGAAAGAGGTAAAGCTGAATAGCCCAAGGCAGCTAACTGATGCTATTCTTCTGCATTTGGACACCATTGGTGTGACAGGGAGCAAGCAGATCTGAATCTCTCCACTTGGACCTTCTCAGCCACATCAGCTTCACAGGCGAAGCCAGGAAAGAGGGGAATGTGCTGCCCACGCCTCTGTCTACCTAGTTTAACATAAGAAGGGTTACAGGCTGCTGTGTCTCCCAAACTGGTAAAAGATATCTTCACCACTTGTTTTATTCCTCTCAGCTTTCTTTGGGCACTAGAAGCCTGGAGGTAGCAGGAAGATCTTGCACTTGATTACATGCTGTGGTATTAAGATTACCTTGTATTTTTCTTAGCCTAGTCTTAATTCTATTTTAGAGTCCAAAGATGAAAATATTAATTTTTTTCACCTCACTTCTTACTTCCCTCCTGCCTAGTGTCTTCTCCACTAAGGAAAAACAGAAGAGAAATTTACTCCTCCCAGGAGGCAACTTACTCATTACAGGACTCAGCATGGGGGTAAAAACTGAAGTTAAAATTTAATTTTAATGTCACTAAATTAAGCCACTAAATTATTTTCTTAAAATGAGTTTGGTAATCCAAGAGGCAAAATCTCTCTCTATGGGCTTAATTGAGAGAACAATTAGATCTAGATAAAGCCAACTTTTTCCAGATGACACGCTCCAGAGCACACTGAAAGAAACCTAATCCTCAAAAGCAGAAGCAAGAGAATATTGTTACAAAAAGGTGTCTTTTCCAGGGTTCTCCGGTATTTCTGTGGAACCTCTTGCAACTGCCATGTGGAAATTCATGAAATGTGGGGGCAATCGATGGTGCCTGTTCCACAGGCTGGGAGCTCCTGAGCAAAGCCCTGATGTGCTGAAGGCAGAGCCCTTGGACAGAGGTGTCCTCTGTGGGTACTGTGCTCGCCCTGGCCTGGTGCCCACCAATCTGTCCACTTCACTGGGGCAGAGCAGGGAGATATTCCTATGTGGTAGTGTCTCCTAAAAATCAGTTTGAGACCCCTGCTTTTCTGCTGAGGTCAGGATTGAAATTTGGTCCCCAGGTGTGCATGTTTTTTGGGCTGTCTGAGAGCTGAAAGCATCAAGTGAGCACCATAGTAGAAAGTTAGTTGTGAGGTGGCTTTTTTGCTAAAAAACCTAATTTATTCATGTTTCCTGTAGGTTTGCCTGGTGTTATCCAGTGGAGGAGCTCCCCAGGCCAGTCTGGGAGCAGGGAGTGTTGATCCAGCTGGGCCTGGCGGCCTGAGCAGCCATTCCCTGCAACAAACCAGCAATTGTTTGGTGGCCCTGGGGGCCCCAGGGAGCTTCTGTGCCCCACAGGCAGGGGGTGGCTGGAGCAGGGCAGGAGGCTCCTGTAACCCCCCCTTCTAAGGCGGTACCTTCGATCACACCATGTCACTGTCCTGCTTCCACTCACTTCTGGTCATCCTTTTTTTTTAGTGTTTCACCTGACAAAACTTTTTTTTTTCAGCTTTGCATTTTGAAATCTGTTTTGTTTTAATACAATACAATAAAATAGCTGTCTCCTTATCTGTTCACTTTCTACAGCTCTAGAAACATCAGCAGGGAGCGCAGCTCCAGTGAGAATTTATTTCCCTTCTTTCTCTTCCAGCGACAGAACAGAAGCACTGGCACATTTTGTGAAGATTTTATCTGATAAACTGGCAGCACAAAGTGTTTTGGTTGTTGGTCTTACTTTCCATACATCTCATCTCCGTGTGTGGCAGCATGATGAAGACTTCTAGGAAACTGTGACTCCCCCCAGTCCCCTAAGAAAGGACTACAACCAAGCAACAACACAGCAATCATCATTTAGTTCATGGATATGTGTGTGCAAGTGTGAGACAGGCAGAGTTTGGAAGGGATAGGGAGAGGATTAAGTGCCATACATACCAACAGCAATAAGAGACTTCTGTCTTAATGTCTTAATGCACAGCTAAAGTTTTTGGAGAACATAAGTCACTTGAATTTCAACGAAATAGCAAAATTTTGTTTACTTGCAAAGCAGATCATGAGCAGTACATGCAAGTCATATTGTTTATCCTTTATGCTCACCGGTTAGGAAATTCTTCTTTCTTCCCAAGCTGGAGGAAGTGGTCTGCAGGGAATAAAAGGCATCTCTTTCAAGCTGTGCAAAGTCTAGTACATTTTGCAAGGAAAGGTAGTTCTTCCAAAAACCACTTCATACTTTCTCACTGCTGCCTGCTGGAATGACTATCACATAGGCCAACTGGCAACTATTCATCTGCATTCTTAATTCAGTGGGGAGTGAAACAAGGAAAACATTTTTATAAGAGTGCTTAAAAATTATATGCAAGGGAAACAATTAAAAAAAATGTGCAGCCATTTCTTGATGGTGAAGAAATGCCATATCCAATGACCAATTTAAATAGGCCCATTTTCTCCAGCCGGATTTATTGTGCAAAACCTGCCAGGGAGACCGAAAGCTATATGGTGAAGTGTTTCATTTTAATATAACTTTAATTTAACAATAGTGCCAGAAATACCCAGACAGGTTTATAGTGCACAAATTATATTGTTCCACTACTCCTCTCCTGGCTGCCCCCAGATGACAGTCAGGATTTTGTAGATTAGTTAGTTGGAATCTGGTTGGAACTGGTTTGGATTTAAAATTTACCAAAATTTCTTAGGACCCATATTTTCAACATTAAACCCTCATTTTCTTTGTCTCTGGGCATACTCAGGCCACTAACTGCAAGGGGCTCTTTGCTGCTTTCAAGTATATGTGTCACAGACTACTTTCACTATTGGTCTCTCTATGCCTCATTTTTGTAGTATTTTGACATTGCAAAAACAACAGTGTAAAGAGCTGAGTGCCATAAAAAAGCATCACCAAATGTTTTTTGTTTGAACACGTAAATCATAAGAAACTTCTCTGTCTATAACTCTCTCCAGCCTGTACTACAGTTCACTCTGTGCACTCAGTGTAAGGACTTGTGAGAACAACAGCCTTTTCACTATGCTTAACTTTCTTCTGGAGGTGAGGAAGGAGTGTCCAAGGTATAAAGAAAAAAAAATTGTGTAATTGTAATAATAGTGCTGAGTCAGGTTGTCTTGTAACACACATACAAGATCATGCTAAAATGGGAGTGGTGTTCCCATCTGGCTTTAAATCTGGGATTTATGAATTTTCCTGTGTCTTGATTCATGAAGTGGAAATGGAGTTTTTGGACTGGGAGAGACTGAGTCCTCCATTCACCCTCTGCCTGGCAGATGGAGGAGCTGCTGAACACTTTACAGCATGGTATTTGAAGGTAAACTCTCACCAGTCCCACTTTACCTTTCAGTGCCCCTCTAGAACTGTACCAAGGGGAGAGGTTTGCTCATGCAAAGATGAACCCACCCAACACATAGGGTGACAAAAACATTCTGAGGTTATTTTCTTCTCAGCTGCAACAGGCATGCCAGCCCTAAGGCTGACCAGTGAAACCTTCATGTGTATCTTGCAGGGTAAATACACAGGTGTTTCTTGATGGTTTCTCTGAATAATATACATTCCCAAGTGTGAAAAAATCTCTAACCAATACCCAGGAGCTTACTCCAGGTAAGCTGGGAGTCTTCAAAGAGAAGCCTGGTTTTGGTTAATGCTTTCACAGAATACTTCACCACAGCTAGAATAGAGGGGATGCAAAGAACAGGGTAGGGAGAAAAATACACACATATGTATTTTTAAAGTCAAAGCAACAGCAAGAATGGACTAAAGAGGTCAGTGTTAGGAACTGGATAAAATTTGTATATCTTTAGTGCATCTTTTCCATGCCTTTCACAAAGAATGTAGGTGAGGTTGGGATACTCTGCTTTCACTCTCACCTGTGCTGCTCAGGTTGATAAGGCTGCTCCCCTTTATAAGAAATGGTGATAAATAGCTCAGTATCTCACACAAACATTTCTGATTTAGTGTGTTCATATAGATCGATTAAATACCTGAATAGTCTGAACAATTCTTCCACAGAGCTCTCCAGCAAGGTTAGCTGTTTCTAAGCACAAAACTAGGGGACCAATGCTAACAGGCTCTGCGTCTTATCCAAGTCAAGGGCAAAAATCAAACATTTGTGAAGCTCAGCTGGTTTGGAGGAAAAAGGGATCTACACTAATAAAAGTCTCAAGAAGTGATAGGATGATATTTTCTACTATAATCCATAAACAAAATACGTACTGAATCACAGTCTGTGATTATTTGAGATCTAAGGAATGAAATAGGAAATTAAATCAGCTGAAAGACTGTGAAATTCCTCAGACCACAAGATTGCACCATTCTTAGAGAAACCAAACAAAATGCATTCTAAAATCAATTTCTTTCTACCTTTATTTTCTGTCATACCTTAACATTCACTGACTTTTAAATAAGTGCTTTTTGTTGTAGAATTGTTGTCTAACTTAGAAATATTAAATATTCATTGCCATTTTTCTACAGAAAGAGATGTATGGTAAACAAACAATCATATTCTGGCTTTCTGGCTATATAGTGTTGTACAAATAAGTGATTTATTCCCAAAACTCACTTCTGATTTACTTCACACTTTTTAAATATTGTACATCACTTGAACACCAATCTTATTTCAAAAAGTAATTGTTTGTGTTTACCCTTAAAGATCTATTTAAAAAATGAAGAAAAGTAAAATCTCTGCGGAGGTTTAAATTCTGTAGCTTTCTGGGAGGGGGGAGGGAAGGAAGTTTTCTAAGCACTTCCTGGAATTAAAATTACTTGAAAAACATCTGTGTAATACTACTGATGTGTATTCCTTCATAGAATAAACAAATATATTTTCACTCTTTCTGCACTTGTCATGTATCCTGCCTTTTCCACTATCTTTCTGACGTATTAAACCAGATCTTTTTCTTTTCCTGTTTCTTTTATTGAAGAAAAAATGTGTACAAAATAAAAAATAATATATGTAAAACAATATATGTGAAATTTACAGAATAACACACAAAACCTTGTGTGATACATAAAGAGCAAAAGATAAACAGCACAATATTTTGTAGAGAGAAAAACCTAGAAGACAGAACCTCTGAAAAAAGACTTTATTCCAACCCGTTTTGCTCAATTCTTTAATTTTTAAAATGTGTTTCTGCCAAAGTTTTTATGTTCTTACTGCTTATAGTTCCTATCTGTGGACGTGATCTATTTCAATCTGTTTAAATAAGTTGAGTTGGGGATTTTTCCTTGGTACCTTAAATATTTTGCTTTTGTTGTTAGCCTGTGGCTGCTGGAAAATATTTGGTGGAAAGAAAGATGAGAAAGGTAAAGAGGAAAGGCATACATCACTGTAAAACTACTTACTGAAGAAACAGTGAAGTACTGAGATTTTGGTTTTTAAATGAATTCTGCCTTCTTATATGTTAGCTGAGAAAACAGAAGGGAGTTAGGAAAAATTATTCTGACCTAATGTGAACATCAGAATGGGTTTTGAGAGAAGGCAGGTGACAAATTGTGGTTGGTGGAGTTGTGTCAGCTGCAGCACAAAGGGTGAATGAACCACCCCACGTTACTCTGCTGCTGTGATCCCCAGATCCCACAGGTGTAGTGGCACCAACTTGCTTGCAGGGCTTTATCTTTTCCTTGTCTCCTCAGCCTGGCCATGGTGACCAATGCTCTGAATTCCCCCTGCTGCTCTTCAGCTGGGCACACTGGTATCCACAACTTGGAAGGCAAGAATCCCCAAACTCAATGACTTTCCCTTTGCTCTGTCTATTCCCTAAAGATCATGTGGAGGGGCTATGAAACACTGCCGATGCTAATTTGATAGTGACCTTGTGGTGAGCTGGCTTTGCTTCCCTGTGTGAACTCTGTCAGCTTAGAAAGGGCCGTGTTGTGTGCACAACCACCTAAATAAGGCTAGTGTGTGTGGGGGGCAGCATCCCACCAGTAGAAATTGGACTGTTTTCCTTTTTTGATTTCTCCCATTCTTCTCTGTGATTCGCAGCCTAGAGAAACACCACAAGAATGAGGGGAATTTTGGTAGGTTGAGTGCAAAGGCAAGGCAGAATGTCAGAAGTGGGTGAAAGATAAGAAGCTGCATTTGCTTAGAGTTCAGGAAAGTTGGACTAGAAGTCTGAGGAACAACTGGGAGGAGGTGTTCAGGGCAGCAAGTGTGGAGATCAGCAATCAGCTTTGTACTACCCAGTCAGAAAGAATGCTGTCGTGATTCTTGCCATGCTACAGAGAGGAGTAAGGCCCATGCCTTACTCCCATCTGTAGAAAATTGCATTTAGAAAAGGCTGAGGATTCCACAAAGGTGTCAGAGTCTCCATTTGCCAAAAGCTGCTGTAGGGAACCCCATAAATCCATGAAGACCATAAGAAGAGGCTCTTCAAATGCTCTAAAGCACCCAAGGGGCCTAGAAGTGACTGAAGGAGAAACCCGAATGCTCCACAGCGTTCCGTCTCACTTGGCTTGCCTGAGAATGTGACACTCACAGAAATAGTTCCCAAAAATAATTGGTTTGGATGGACAGAAAGACTTTGTCTCTAGCATTTTGGTCCTCTGATTCATGGCCGGTGTTCATGCCAGTCTGGTTTGTTGGGAGGTCCCTCATGCAGCTGGGAACCGTGCAGAAATGCTCGCTCTTGCAGGAGCAGTCAGAATAGCAAGGTGTGATATCTTCATTACATAGCACTTCACAAGTGAGTTTCTCTGAGACCCCGAGTACACAGATGGAGCATGCCAATAGTGTGTCTCTTTTGAGCACCCCAAAGGGTACATAAATTTGTGTATTAAATATTAGCTGTTGAATACTGGAGATGAGTAGTCATAGCTATTAGCATTTTCTTGACCTTTCGTATCAGAAAGCAGACAGTTCTCTTGTATTATAGGTTTGGGAGAGGGAACATTCAGTTTGTTTTTTTTTTAACTTGCTAACATATAAAACATTCTAAGAGAAATGCAGTAATTTTTTTCCTCAAGTAAGACACCCTTCTCTGCAAGAAAATATACAGATGTTTTATATTTTTATATAATTATAGTTTTGGAAAATATGGAGAAATACTTATGAAAAATGCCAACAGTATCATTCTTTTATTCCTTTTTCCAGACCTAGGTTATGGAGTTGCTTTGATGCAAATTAAAGATATCTGTGTGAGGATTATTATTTTATACAAAGGTGCTTGTTTTTTTAATTTTGTTAAGGTAAAGCTATCTACACTTAGATGACATGACAAATGTAATTTGTTAATCTTCATGGCAGGTGAAACTTCTTATAAAATGAGGCATAAGAGATGTAAGGAAAAATTATTGGCAAGGCAAAGTACAATGAAAATGGAAGGAGGCGACCTGGAAAATAGATCCTGCTCTGTGCTTTCTCCTGAAGATTCCTCAAGTGGAGCATAGACAATGACAAGGTGGAGAGTCATGGAGTATGGTTTTATGGTGTCTTCTGCAGGTTCCCAAAGTGTTTTACAGAGCACCTCAGATGAGCAGAAGACAGGACTGGAGCACCACAAATTTATGGGTAATAAAATGTGTCGCCAGAGCATAGTTAATTTAAGATTTCTCTGGTTTGTGTGAGGGGCCAGAAGCCTCTGAAATTCTTTTATCTCTAGGTTTACCAGACCCTTTCCCATAAGACATAAAAGATTCTGGCTGTAAGGACATGATGATACAGTGCACTGGGAAATGGTGTCAGGAGTGTGTGTTGTCAGGAGCTAATCATCCAAGTCCTGTCCTCTTGCTGGAAGTGACAGGAGGGGCAGGAGGACCCAGGATGCTCAGGTGCTGAAGCTGGAGAGATAGCTTAGGTTTCACTGCCTAGCTGGTTATTGCTGCAAAGACAGCTAGAAAGTATGAAAAGAAGAAAAGAAGCTCTGATTCCATCTCTACCTCAGAGAGTGACTTCAAGTGCTTTTGTAGGGAGGGCGAACAGCTCTTTGCAGCCAGGGCTTCTTGCCAGCCTATACTATGCCCAGGCAGAAAGGTGTGGAGAACCCACAGCAGCCTGCTGCAACTAATTTACAGGGACACAGGAGATATGTGACAGGCAGGGTTGAGAAGAGTTCACCTCCCCACTCTATTTCTCTTTTTTTTTTTCTTTTTACATCAGAACACATGCAGAGAAATATCTGATTGCACTAATAGCTTTATTACTTTTAGCATGTACTCACTTAGCCAAACAGGTGAAACTGATTTGTGCCAGGTTTTTACGAGCCCAAGGGCCAAGCTAGCAAAACGGGAGTTTTGTGTGACAGGGCCTAGCTTCTTCTGGTTCTCATCCCAGTTTGAAATTTGTGAGAAAATTCAATTTGAGCAAAGCACCCTTTTCAACTCTGAGACAAGCTCGCGGCCACCTGAATCAAAACCAGATGTACTTATCAGGCCTAAAGATAACAAATAGCGGCTTGAGATCCTGTCAGGAGAGGACCACCGGAGCAAGGGCTACAAAACTCGCTTGCCTCATGAAATTCTACCACGATGCATATTAATTCTCCCCAGATCTGGAGTCAAGTCTCCTCAGCTCCTTTTCTGCGCTTCCCTCCCCCCCTCCACCTCTTAATAAATTCTGAAGAACATCGCTGCATTGTAAACTGGATATTTGAGACTGTTTAAGTAAAACCAAAAGCCCCCACATCCCTTTAATTCCTCCCCCTTCTCCCCCTCCCTTTCCTTCTTCCCCCCGGGCTGACAAAAGCAGGTCTTTTCAAGTATGCCCATAGCAGGAGATGGTTTGTTTTGGCAAGGGAGCAGGTGCCTTCCCCAGCTCGGAGATCTGGAGTGTCAGCAGTGACCCTGAGGTCTTGGGTGGCCAGCTTCACGCTTACACTTCCCCATGTCAGCTGATACACCTACCACCCACACGCTGAAAGCTTCCAGCAAGATCAGAAATGCTTAAAAAGGAAGCTGACCTTTCCCTTCTCTCCCCTCCACCTTTTCTTCCTCCTCATCGTCCTCCTCCTGCCTCCCCAGTCTTCTTCTCCTGTCCCCTTGGAGCAGCCTGGGAACATTATGAAAGTCAGGCCCCACTTCCTATAAACAGCAAGGTAGGGGATTGTTTGAATGCTGGGGTTGTGTAACCTTAGCTTCTTGCTGATGATTAAAATATGAACATGTAAACAGATGATGCCTTAAATCCCTGGAATATTTTGCCCCACTCTTATCTAAAGAGAAAGAGAAGATGGGAGGATTATGTGGATATTTTTCAGGGTAATTTTATTTGGTGTGCCTAAGCCCAGGGTGTCTGTTTCAGCACTAAGTGGACCAGTATTCTGTTACCTTTTAATTATTCTTTTCTATTTGCATCTTCCAAACAAAATAATTTTCCCTCATGGTGCTTTAATGAGCTTTGGTAGTCTCCACTAAAATGCTCCACTGAAAAGAAGTGTAAAGCATGACCTAAACCAGTCCTTGGGCTGCTTTATGCTGACATGTAAGCAGACCCTAGAAAAGCTCTATCTGCCCATGCTGAAGGGTTTCCAGAAAAGCCCATGCTGAGATTAGTGCTATTAATTGATAAGCACATTGACTGGAGCTGTTAATTTAACAGAAAAAAATCTCACTTTGGCATTCCAGCATTTAATAATGCAACCATAAAATATGTCAGTTATGAAAATACTATTTCATCATTTTGTCCTGGCCTGTGGGACTCTGCACTAAAATGAATGTCAATAGCACTGTAAATTTTTTTTAAATACACGCAGACCCAACCCCTTGCCCAAAAATGTCTCTCTAGATAAAATTCTCTACTTCAGCATGTTTAGTGATGATAGACTGATAACTACAGCACATCCCAGGACCACATTTTGCTCTCAGGCAACCCTGCTGAAGCCTTATCACTGTCCAAGCAGCCACAGGGGAAAGAGAGGTGCATTTTGACCCAATAAGGAGCTGTAAAATGGCTTTTTTCAGGGGAAAGCCACCAAGGGAGTGATGTATAAAGAAAGTTGATGTTCCTTTTATGTCCTTTGAAGGCACATGGCACAAGTAGAGTCAGACTAAACTCCATTCAGCAGTTTCCTTACAAGTTACTTCGTTTTCCAGTTAATGCTACCAATGTGGTCACTGGAGCAGAGGCAACAAAATTCCCATGATTATAATCAGGCCAAATAAGCCGCTTCCTCTGCTAAGTGCTAATCAACATTTTCCTTTTGCCTTCCTAAGCAGTTGCAAGGGGAATATTGCCTCCTCCATGCAGGCCAAAAGAATTAAGACAACCAAAACAGCCTTATTAAAATTGCCTGTCTCCCTGGCCATGGCAGGCTGCATGCAAGATCCAGGGCAACTTTCTGAAAAGGACGAGCAACCCTCAGGCTCCCACCCAGTTTCTGCTTTCTTTCTCCAATCACACACCCTAATCAAGTCACGCTCTCCTTCCAACTGCCTTTTGGTAGGGAGGTCACACTTCCAGAGGCTTTTGGGTCATCTGTCATGTCAAGGCTTTTCCTTTGTTGTTTACATTTCCTGGTTGGTTTTTATTCCCCTCATGCTTCATATGGGCGCAATTCAGTATTGTCTGCTTCTGTTTTTTCTGAAGATTTTGGAGCCTGATGTTCCTTATTCCTCCGTCAAGTTCCTATTCTCACTACCTGCGTCTCAACATCATAATCATTATTATTATTATTATTATTATTA